>CAIGRN010103254.1:14539-50276 GCA_903798345.1 Fraxinus anomala | reverse complement strand
CCTCAAACTTGCCTCTTCTTCACTTTGGTTCTTTTTTACTTATTTCTTTAAATCTCCACCGTTTTCATCCATTTGCAGCCTAAATCAAAATATAAGGGTACTTAGTGTATTTAGGCGTCAAATAATCACATAAATACAATAAATAAGAGGAGAAAATCATGTTATGTTTCACTCTTATCACATCTACTGATCTGGCTGAACTGATTGAGGTAGTGATAATGGACTCTGAACTTGATTCAAACTTTCGATTTCAAGATCTATTGAAAGAAAGTCAATCTCTTTACAATCTTGCATAAACTATGCTTTCCTGAAAAGAGCAAAATAAGATACTTAGTTCGTTCAAGAAATAGCCTAAAACAAATAAAAACTTCAAATCTAAAAATAACTAATAAACTCAAATTAAATAGATTAATCACTTGAATTGGTGTCAAAAAATTGTTCCTACGAAACCCACAAGCATACGAGATCGTTGACAAGTAATACGTGATGAGTAACGTGTATCGTCTCACGAAAAATAAATTTAATCAAGTGTATCAGTTTCTAATCAAATTCAAAGTAAGCAAATAAAAGAGATTTGTGGTTTGTAATTATTATAAATCAATTTATAGAAGTTTGTGAAGTTCGAATTATATATATTGGATTACGAATTCACCTATTATTATCTATTTCAATTCTCAATTACGGAGCTAATATCATTCATGCATTATTAACAATCAATATTTCTATTGTGATTAATTCTCTTTTCAAGACAAATGAAATATATTCTAGTCAAATTCGAATATATTCCTAATCCAAATTCGAATGAATAGAACGTATTCAATTTTACGATTATCTTAAAGGTTGTATAGATAATAAACATTATTCCTAATATCTATTGCACATATATTAATCAAGTAGTATTCTACACCTATTATGAGGCTTCCAGCACTACAACAAGTAATTATATATTTAATTGGTGTTATGTATGCAACATTAATAAAAAAAAGTAAGAATTTAACTAACTACTTGTCTTAAATTAAAAATAAATAATAAAAAGTTTCATTTTCATCGAATACATGAAAAGAATTAGCCTAGCATGTTGTTATGTAAATTATATAAAACGATTTGGAAAACGATGATTAGAAAGTGAAAAATCAATTTTTTCTTCATTAATCTTAAACCCGGATTTTGAATCTTCAATCTTAGTGTTAATTGCCTTTGAATCTTGTGGTAACCTCTTTCTTGTGATGAAAAATAGGGTTTTGATACGTCTTTTATCTTTCTGGTCACCCATTGTAGGTTAAATAGTATGTTGAATTTGGTCTTCATAGGAATTTGAATCAAACGAGAAACCTGGGCCGTTAAGGCCCAGAAATAATCCATGCTCGCGAGCCACTTGTTCCACTGCGCCGCACATTGGGTTTTCTCTCGGTAAATGGACACTAGGGTGTCGTGCGTGCAAGAAGACCCTATAATAAAGTTCTATTTGTTGCAATTTGGTCCATAAATTTCATTATTTAGTCATTTTGGTCCCTTTTTCGTATCTTCTTAATCCTCCATCTTCCAAATCCATCTGTTTGACTCTAACCTCTCTCCAATCATCGATACTACATTCGAATCAACTATTTGAACTTTGCGATTTAATCCCCAAACTTTGCATTAATTTCACTTTAGCCACTTTTCTCCTCCTTTTGTCCAATTTTATTGTTTTTTATCGAAATGCACCTAACAAACAAAATATATACAAAATTAAGTTTCAATTCATTTTAAAATAACAATAATTACTTTAATTTAACTGCACATATAAGTGTATCAGAAATAATGAACAAAATTGTCTGGGAAAGATGTTTAGACTTCTTACCCCTACAAGTATTTAGAGATACTTCTCTAATTCAAACCATAATGAAATAATTAAGCTTAGGCAACAAGCTTACTCAACTCAACATATGCAAAAGACGTACTAATGTAATAAACATAAAGTTACATGATATCAAAGAAATATATTCTCTCACCCCCTACCAAGAAGGTTGAATTCAATCATCATCTGTCTCATAATCGGAAGTGTCGTCTACATAAATTTTTAACCCCGGCACATACTTTTGTAGTTTGGTAACTTTGCAAGTGTACTCTATATATTGGGTGGTCAAAATCCCAAGAATATTGATCAGGGAAATTGATTATACACTTACAGACTTCTCTAATGTAGTCTTCAGGGCATACATCTGTACTATTCCATTTTGATGTATCTGGGTAGAAAAGTTCTTTAGGGACATTGGGTGTATCTATATGATTCACGAAGCTCGTGATTGTCCTGTTGCGATGGAAGGCTTCATATTCTTTGTCAATTTGTTCACAGGCATAATGAATTCAACAGTAGTATTCTTTTGAGATTTTAATCTCGACTTCTTCAGAAATAACTTTCCTGAAACTTCCCAATGTTGCAAAAACATGCTTTTTGTCTTTTTGAGTTTGTTTTTCCACCACTCTATATTGCCAAATAGTTGTAGCCATTTCAATAAGAACTTGTACATTCTTTTTAAATGTCTATTGCAAATTGATAGCGATCTTAGCACGCTTGGGACATTTATCACTATGCCAATTTCATAAAGGTCTACTAAGTACCAAAGCAGCAGGTAAGCCTCTTTTGGAAAAAGGAAAGTAAAATGACCATTAATTTCTAAAATGTTTAAGAATGCTTAATTAGAATGAAAAGGGAGGTTTAGAATTGGTCCATGATCAAGCACATATCTTTGTATGTAGAGTATTTGAAGTCTCCTAACATATTCAAGGCTTCTTTTTGTAAGGGTACGTTGAAGGATTTCTTCTTGAAATGTTGTGGGAGGTCGATTGGTTCGAGGACATGAGTCATTGGAGACACTACTGAAATGATACTTAAAATTTTCGAGATAAAATCTTATAGAAGATTATTGTTTCTTTTTATGTCTTTGTTGGAAAATAAACCAAATTAATGATCATTTAAGAGTTCAAAGAATCATTCACTGAAATTTATTTTAGCCAAGTGTCTACTACTATTCCAATAATTGAGTAATTTAAGGAGTCTTCTTGGATATGTAATAGTCACATTTATTCTGATACATTGCCTCGTGTCCTCAAATTTGTATAAATTGGAATATAATCTACAGTATTTTTTTTTCAAAGCAATAAAAAATATTTCTCATAAAATAATTCCCGACTTTTCTTGCCTTCAAACTAGTATCAGAACAGTAGCAACATATCTTGAAAAAGAAAATCATGGCCCTTATTCCTCGTTTCAATGGGTGAAGATTATGACTATTGGAGTCACAATATGAAAGTGTTGTTGAAATCTATGAATCTTTGAAATATTGTTGATGAAGGTTTTGAAGATCCAGAGACTGAAGATGGAATGACTCAAGCACAAAGAAACACTTTGAATGAAAAGCGAGAAAAAGATAGTAAATCTCTTTTCCATATTTACCAGGCAATTGAAAGACCGGTGTTTGAAAGAATTGTTAAAGCTGAAACTTCAAAGTAAGCTTGGAAAATTTTGTAGACAGCACATCTTGGGGAAGAGAAAGTGAAAAAGGTACACTTACAGTCCCTAAGATTAGAGTTTTAGAAATTGGAAATGAAAGAAGAAAAAATTATTTCTGATTATTTCACAAGGGTTACCACAATAATAAATCAAACAGCATTAAATGGCAAAAGTTTACAAGATCATAAAGTTGTTGAAAAAATTCTTCGAAGTCTACCATCAAGGTTTGATTTCATAGCGGCCACAATTGAGGAACTTAAAGACTTGGAAATTCTTTCATAAGATGATTTACTTGCATCGTTAAAATCTCATGAACTACGAGTAAAACACAAGATTCCTTCACTCCTTGACCAAGCACTTAAATCTCAAATTTCGGGAGGCTCTAGTTCTAATACTTTTAGAGGAAGAGGATGATTTGGAGGTGGAGGGAGAGGCCGCCATTCTCGTGGAAGAGGAAGATGATTTCAAAGAAGAAAAAAAAGATGATCACACAAGCAATTTTTGAAGAGGTCGAGGATGAGGATATCAACAAAGAGTAGAAAAGAATTCCTAGAATGATTTTACTGTTATAAAGCTACTCATAAAAGTAGTGAATGCTATCATTGCCACAACTTAGCCATAAAAGCAATGAGTACTGGAACAAGAAAAATGAGGATAAAGCAGAAACTTTCTTATTAACATGTGAAAATAATCAGAACGATGACATTTGGTATCTGGATAGCGGTGCTAGTAAGCATATGACTGGAAATAAAAACTTGTTTTCTAAATTGGTGGAATTAGAATTTGGGCAAGTCAAAGTTGGTGATGCTAGAGCTTTTCCAATTAAAGGAATTGGAGATGTAACAATTGAAACTAAGATAGGAAAGTTTGAAAAGATGTCTGATGTTTATTAAGTTCCTGGTTTGCAAAGCAATTTGTTAAGTACTGGCCATCTTTTAAGAAAGGGTTTTAAGATCAATTTACATGATAAGTTGTGTATTTTGACTCGAGAAAATCAGGTTGTGACAAAGATCCCATTGGCATAAAATAATATGTTTCCTAATCAGCTAAAAGTTACTAATGTTGCTTCTCATTTCATTAACATGAATGGAGAAATTTCAAAATTATAGCATGACAGGTATGGTCATTTAAATTATGGAGCCTTGAAATTGTTATCAGAAAAGAAGATGGTGAATGGTCTTCCTCATATTGATCAATTGAATGAAGTTTGTGATACCTATCAATTTGGAAAGCAACTTAGAAGTCCATTTCCACATAAGTCATCTTGGAGAGCCTTACAACCACTATAACTTATACATTCGGACTTGTGCGGACCAATTCCAGTTTTATCTCTTTAAGTTAGCAGATATTTTATCTCTTTCATTGATGACTTTATTAGAAAATTCTGGACATATTTTCTTAAAGAAAAATCTGATTGCTTTCAAGCTATCAAAGATTTTAAAGTTGAAGTTGAGAAGTTTCCTGGATTTTCTATTAAGATATTAAGAACTGATTGTGGGACTGAGTATCTTACAAGGGACTTTTGAAAAATTGTGTAGAAATATTGGAATAAGACATGAACTGACTGTACGATATTTGCCACAGCAGAATAGAGTTTGAAAAATAAAAACTAAACCATTATAGAAATGGAAAGATGCATGCTTAAAAGAAAGCAACTATTACAAAAACTTTGGTCAGAGGCAATTGCTTGTGCAGTATATTTGATCAACAAGTCACCCTCAAAAAATTTGAATAACATGACTCCACATGAAACCTGGTATTGTCCTAAACCAACAGTTTCACATCTAAAGATCTTCGGTAGTCTTGCTTTTGCCCATATACCGGATGCTATAAGGAATAAACTGGATGATAAAGCTTAGAAATGCAATTTTTGTTGGATATAGTGAAATGTCTAAATATTATAAATTATACAATCCATTGACGAAGAAAAGTGTGATAAGTCGGGATGTAAAGTTTGATGAAAATGCAACCTTCGAAGGTAATGAGAAAAGTCAATCAATAAATTTTCAAGGAGCTAACACTTTAAATGAAAATTGTAACAATTCCTCTCCCAGTTTTTCACCTCCAAGTTCTTCTAGAGGAAAAGAATCTGACGAAGAGCTACCAGAACAAGAATGAGAAGATTGTAAGAAATAAATGAGTATACAGATCCTACTCATGACGAAGGTGTTGTTTTGTTTGCATTTTTTTTGTAAGTGAGGATCCGATTTATATGATGCAACAATTAAATAAGAAAAATGGAGAAAGGACATGAATGAAGAAATTGATGCCATTGAAAAGAACAATACGCGGGAGCTCGCAAATTTTCCACCAAACAAGAAGCCTGTAGGAGTAAATGGGTGTTCAAAACTAACTCAACCCTAACAATTCAATCAATAAAAACAAAGTTCGGCTTGTAGCAAAAGGGTATGTGCAAATAAAAGGAGAAGACTGATAAATACGTTTTACACACTTATTTCATGCCACGAACACGGATAATTGTTGATAAATATATTGAAATATAACTTAATTCTATGCGATTTATGTTTTACAGGACAATGTGATGAATGTGACGGAAATTATGAGAAACAAAGTGAAAAAGACTAAAACGAAAGAAAACCAAAGTTCAGGGACCTAGTTGTAAATAATCAAAAGATTACCCAAATGAAGAATTGAACATGTAGAGATGGCTAAGTCGAATTGAGATAGGGAATAAAGTATTGTTTGAAGAGGAAGCGGGAAAAGAGATCGAGAAATGAAAAATGGAATTTGAGGACCAAAACGCAAGCTTTTTGGAGTGATTACACCTATGCGGTCGCATAGCACAAAAACTATGTTATCGCATATATCCATTCAGTAAAAAAAAAAAAAAAGCCCTTTCAACTCCTCTATGCGATCACACAGAAGTATACTATGCGGTCGCATAGTATAAATTTTTAGCTAATTTCTGATTTCTTTTTTAGAGTCAAATACATATGGAAACAAATCTTGGTATACGTATAAAAACCCTATAGCCGTCCAGAATGAGAGAAAAGAGATTCATAAGGGTTTTAAGAGAGAAAAAAAGGCAAGAATAAGGAGAGCAACATTACGAAGCGAAGATTAAATTCAAAAATCGAATTGATGATGTCGTTCTTCATTTATTTCTTTGATTTTCTTCATTCTATCATGCTAGGCTAGTTTAATTTTGTACTAGGGTTAGATGAACTATATAATATGATTCTTAATTTTCAGTTTTAAAATTCTTGACATCGAAAACACGTTTGGATAATTAAATGATTTATATGAATTTCTTTTCTCTATAATTATTGTATACGTAATTGTGTGAGTTTGGCACCATATACTACTTCATGCATTCAAAAGAAGGAAAATAGGTTCGACGTGGTATAAACCATCATAGGGTCCGATAGGGAATATAAATATACTGCTATACCCTATATGAATCTTTAAGTGCTCATAAAAAGGCATGCATTCTTGTATGTTCGCATCCGTCATAAAAATATAGTCAGGTCGCATCTTAGAGTAAGTTTAACTTTACTCGAGAGAGACTATTAAATAATTTAGGAGTATTGATTATTTAACATTTCAATCGTGTGTCAATGTATAGAATTAGGTTTTCATAAGATTATTACATGGGGATTCGTGATCCTAGTACATTCATCATACATTCAGAAACTTTAAATTACATTCAAAGCTATTTGCATTCAATTTAGTTAAATCATTCATCATTGCATAATTAGATTAATTTAGTTATAATTTCACTACAACAACACTTCAATTTTATTGTTTCGGTTAAAGTCATGGTAATAGAAATCGAACTAATCAATCTTCGTGGGATGATATTCGGACTCAAAAAGTTCACTTTATTACTTGTTAACGAACCGTATACTTGCGATAGTTTTAATCCAAAATATATTTTCATGAATAAGTTTTTAGCGCCGCTTTCGGTGATTGAATTTAGTTTAATTTTATTTATCTTGACACTAATTCGGATATTAGTTTTATTTTAGTTAGTATTTTTTTTTTTTTTAGTAATTTATCTAAGTGTTACTTTTGATTTTTTTCAGGTCTTGTATGCGAAGGTCGCTTGACGATGACTTGATTCCAGCTGTTTTCGAAATCGAACGCACCTTCCATCATAGGCAAAGAGAAGCAAGAGTAGTACAATAAATGGCTAACGTGCAAAATAAACAAGTGGTTCAAGTTAATGAAGAGAAAATTTTTGATGAAGAAAACATGCTGGTTGGAGATTTCATGAAACCGTAAATCATTCAGAGTCAATCCAGCATCATCTACCCTCTATTTGGGCACCCTAACTTTCAGTTGAAGACCAATGTCATGCATCTATTTCAGAATGGACATCAGTTTTATAGCAGAGCCGAAGAAAACCCACATACACATCTCTCGATTCTTGGATATGTGTCAACATTTCCGATATCAGGGTATCTCAGATGATGCTATCAGACTAAGAATGTTCCCACACACACTATGTGATAAAGCACTGGAGTGGTTGGACTCTCAACCTATTGCCAGTATCAGCACATGGAACGACCTAACTCAAAATTCTTGCACAAAGTTCTTTCCACCGGTCAAAATAACGATATTGAAGCATAACATATCTATTTTCTGCCAAAATGAATCAAAGTCTTTTGATGAAACTTGGAATCGGTTTAAGAACATGTTAAGGAAGTGTTCTCATTATGATATTAGCAAAGGACTCCAGGTCCAATATTTTCATGCTGGATTACTTCCATCATTCAAAGGCATGGTGGATTCTTCATCGAATGGTTCATTATCAACAAGAACCATTGATGACGCATTGAAACTATTCGAAACTGTGACGACTACTTAAGCAATGTGGGCTTCTGAACGGGTGGTTCAAAGGAAGGTGCTAGGTGTTTACGAGGTGGATGTTTACTCAGTCTTGATTACAAAAATAGACTCATTATTCCATAAGGTGGAGAGCTTATCACAGACAGCTAACGTTATACAAACCAAAAAGCTGAGTTGTGAAGAGTGTGGAGCAAATCACAACAGAGCAGATTGCCCGATTTTAGCTCAAGGTATGGAACAAGTGGACTTCGTACAATGAGGACAACGTCAACAAATGAATTCACATTCAGAAACCTACAATTCAGGGTGGAGGAAGCACCCTAAATTTTCTTGGGGTGGCTAGAATCAGAATAGGCCACATGGGCAGTTTCAACAACTGGAGAAGAAGTTGCAGTTGGAAGAGATGTTCAGTAAATTCATGGAGAAAAAAATTGGTACATGGAAGCCAACAATTAGTTTATGAGAAAAACTGAAACAACTCTCCAAGATCAGAGTGCTGCTATTAAAAACCTGAAGACTCAAATAGGGCGGATCGCACTATCTATAAATGACAGAGCCCTAGGTTCACTACCCAGTAATACAGAGATCAACCCCAAGGAACAAGCCAAAGCAATAACCACCAGAAGTGGGGTACAATTGTCAGAAATTCATGTAAAAAGGCATGCTGTGAGTAAGGAGAAAATGCCTTCTTCAGATGAGGAGCAAGTGGAATAGACTGAACAAAAACCTGAAGTACCTATTAAGGAGACCAATCATATCAATCCTTACGAGCCTCCTATTCCATTTCCCCAGAGATTAAAAAAGCACAAGATGGATCAACAATACAAGAAATTCCTAGAAGTCTTCAAGAAATTACACATCAATATTCCGTTCACCGATGCCCATATTCAAATGCCTAGTTACGCCAAGTTCTTGAAGGACATTTTATCTAACAAATGCAAGTTAGAGGAGCATGAGACAGTAGTGTTAACTATGAATATAGTGCTAGAAACCAGAAAAAGCTACATCCAAAACTTAAAGACCCAGGAAGTTTTACTGTAACTTGCACTATTGGAAATTTTCATTTCGATAAAGCTCTATGTGACTTAGGTGCGAGTATTAATTTGATGTCACTTTCTATTTTTAGGAAACTAGATTTTGAAGAGGCTAAAGTAACAACGGTGACTCTGGCTGATCGATCCCTTACCCAGCTAAGAGGGATTATAGAAGATGTGCTGATTAAAGTGGAGAAATTCATCTTCCCATTGGATTTCCTTATCCTAAACATGGAGGAAGACAAGGATGTACAACTTATACTTGACCGACCATTCTTAGCTACTGGGAGAGCACTCATCGACGTACATAAGGGTTAGTTGATTTTGAGGATCTGTGAGAAACAGGTTTCTTTTAATGACTTCAAGGCCATGAAATTCCCCACTGAGTCAGATGGCTATTTTCAGATTGATGTAATTGAAAAGTGGTACAAGACTCATTCTGATGCACAACTTGTCAGACGCGTATGAAGCATGTATCGCACATTCCCAATCTACTCACTCTGATTCTCTTGAGATTAAGACATGTGCAAGGTTTTTGGAAACTAACCCACCATACACGCGAAAATTTCAGTTTGAGGAATTAGGAACTGGTCCGACAAGGCCACTACCATCTGTTCAACAGCCTCCAAAGTTGAAGCTTAAGCAACTACCGCCTCATCTTCGTTATGCCTCTTTGGGGGAGTTTTCTACACTTCCGGTGATTATTTCAAGCTCAGTCAGTGAAGTGGAGGAAGAGAGCTCTGGGAAGATAAAACAGCAATTGGATGATCTATCGTGGATATCAAAGGATCAGCCCTTCATTGTGCATGCACAATATTCTCATGGAGGAGAATTTTAAACCCTATATAGATGGTCAGAGAAGGTTAAACCTGAACATGAAGGAGGTGGTTAGGGTAGAAGTAATGAAATTCCTAGACGCCGGCATCACTTACCCGATATCAGAGAGTGCAGGGATCAGTCCAGTCCAAGTTGTGCCCAAAAATGGTGGTATTACGATGGTACAGAATGAAAAGAACTAATTAATTCCCACCATGACTATTACATGATGGATAGTTTGCATTGATTATCGCAAACTAAATGCTGCTACTCGAAATGATCACTTTTCCCTTCCATTTATCGATCAAATGTTGGAAAGATTGGTAGAGCACTTACATTACTGCTTCCTTGATGGATACTTTGGATGTAATCAGATCCCAGTAGCACCCGATGATCAGGAGAAAACCACTTTTACTTGTTCCTATTGTACATTTATTTACCGTAGGATGCCATTCGATTTGTGTAATGCTCCTGCTACCTTTCAGTGTTGCATGATAGCAATTTTCTCTGACATGGTGGAGAAATGCATAAAAAATTTTATGGATGACTTCTCGATGTTTGGATCGTCGTTTGATGAATGTTTGGAGCATCTGAGTTTTGTATTACAGCGATGCAAAGAGACGAACTTGGTATTGAACTGGGAAAAATGCCACTTCATGGTACATGAGGGCATTGTATTGAGACATCGCATTTCAGTTAATGGGATTAGGCAAAAATTTAGATTATTGAGAAATTACCGCCGCCTACATTAGTTAAGGGTATTAGTAGTTTTCTTGGGCATGCCGGGTTTTATTGATGCTTCATTAAGGATTTCTCGAAGATCACGAAACCTTTGCTTGACGATTTTTTTTTTCAAACTGATTTTTCTACAATTACTTCATTCATACGAAAAAGGTGATAATTATCGCAGTGTCCCTCTTAGGCTCCATAATAGCTATAAAAATTAATTTCATGTCACATTGGGATTAATAGTTAATATAATTATTTTAAATTTACTATTAGATATTTTCCGTCCATTAATTAGAATATGGTATCTAAATTATGTTTTTCAGATTTTGTGGACAACAAATAAATAGAATTACACAATTTATGGTATCTATGCTTTTAATGATTTTGGTAGATATGAATCCGAAATAAAATTGGAAACTTAAGCCTATTTTACACGGAATACAGCGAAAAGCCTAATTAAGAAAGTATTTGAAAAATAAATTCCTATTAGACATCAAACCTAATTAAGAAAGTATTTGAAATTCTTAATCCTAATCCTAGACCAAACGAATAAGCCCTATCTTGCACTATAAGAGAAGGGTCCCTTTCGCCACCCCTTCATGCTTTTACAATTTTCAGTATTGTCATCTTTTTTCTCTCATATTTCGTAATATCCTTCATATTTTGCCTGCAAATCATGACATTCAACGGGGAACTATTTCAGATCTTTTCATGGCTATCAGTAAAGGATTTATGCAAGTATTCATCAATTTGCAGAGAAGCCAAACAAGTGTTGATGGAAGAATTCTTTATAAATAAACAATTCAGGAACATGCAATTTGTGAATGACACGGGATTTCTTATTGAATATTGGCTTAATGGGGTGGAATTCCATGCATCCTCCCGTAATTCTACAGAAGGATGCCCGGTGCCTTCTGATTCCATTAAGTTTTTGCAAAACACAGGCTTTAGGGTTGTTGCTTCAAGCAATGGGCTGCTTTGCCTCAAAAACACAGTGGATGAAGAAAACCGTTTATTTTTATTCAATCCCGCCACAAAAAGTTTGCTAAAAATTCCACTGGCGGATAAATTGGAGATCGATTTGAACAACATTATTTTCAGTTGCAATGGTGACGAGGTTACTGGTGAGTACCTGCTGATGGTGCTAAAGTCTCCTGATGATTGGAATGGCGATTTCCATTCATATTTTTATTCACCTGAAGACCAAGCTTGGAAAGATGGACACAGTGTCAATCTCGGAGAAAGAAATATTCTCTTCGAAAGTTCGGTTTATCAGAATGGTGTCGTTTACTTGATTTCTGATTGGGGGCATCCATTCATTCGGCCCTATGTTGTGGCCTATAATATCAAAAATGGCGTTTCAAGAATCTTGAAATTACCTGTAAGCGCATCCAAGGGTTTACAACAAGATGGCAAAAATTGCAAATTAAAAGTTTGCAATTCTTCCGAATCCATTGTTTTGGTTAAATATTATAAGTCAGTATTTACACTGTGGTTGCTTGATCCAGAAGAAGGATCATGGAGGCGAATATTTAGAATGCGAGGAAAAGCCATGGGACTTGCAGAGAATGAGCTTCATGTTGCAGGTTTTACTATTCAGAATGGAAACATTCTTCTTGTTGCCACACAAGATAAGGTTTATGGCTATAATTTGATAGAGTATAATTGCGTGGAATTGTGCAAGCATCAATGTAAAGACAGTGTCGAGTTTCAATATTTATATGGAGACTGCATTCGATTTCATTCGTTTATCAGTACCCTTCGTCCATGTGGGCCTGGTCAAAAAAAATTGTTTGCACTTAAATCTTGAAGAAACCCTAGTTAGTTCGATAACAATATTTAATGTGTACTCTATTTCTTTATTGTAATACTAATTTACATATTATATACACAGTCTCTCTTTCACCATTTCCATTATATATTTTCTTTCTGATTTACTGTCTTATTTTTTGTTGGGTTTTTTGGGTTCCAAGTTAAAATGTGACCTTTGTGCTGTGCAACTCGTTAGTCTTTCTTTAATTAATTGCATCTTTAGAGCCTATGGATGTGGAAAGAATGCAATAAGGGATTTTGGGGGGAGGGGAAGTTCCTTGATGAGTAATTGAGAATAAAGATTTGGTATAAAAATTAGACATTTTCTCCTAATAAGTAACAACATCACAGTTTGGTCATTGACATTCACATCAATCTAAAGTTTGTTATCATTGACAGTCACATCAATCTAGAGTTTGTTACTCCCACATTAATTGTACATCAGCATGTAAATAGAAAAAAGAAAAAGTTATTGAAAACCTTGAAATAAGGCATCTAAATTCATTTGGAGTTGCATTATAAGACTAAAATTAACTTTCTACGGTGTACTTCAATGACTTTTTGCAACGTTTCGACGTATGTTACAAATCTCGATATTGTCACATAGTAGAAGGATACAACATTGTTTTTTGAATGTTGCTAATAACTTTTTTGCAATGTATTTCAAATGTTGCTAATAATTTTTTTGCAACGTTTTTTGATCGTTGCGATAGTCTTTTTTTTTTTTTTTTTTAACAAATTATGTAAATTGACTGTCAAAATTGAAAATGACTCCTTGTGAAAAAAATTTGGAACTTCATAATTTCATTACAAATTTTTGAATCCATACACTTGAGCATTAGAATGTTATACAACACCGCCTAAATAAAAGGAGCTTCAAAATGAAATAAAATTAAGAATAAAATTTTGGTACTGCTTAAGCGTGAAGAGCTTATTGCCACACATGCAACACCAAGCTTCTAAATAATATTCTAATGGCATACTCAATCAAGTCGTTCTTCACGCATTCTTCGATTTGCTCACCACACAATTCACGATTGTCAACGAAGCTGCAAGAAAAGCATTGAATCAATAAGAAAAAAAGTCATACAATTTCATCAGAAAAATCAAAAGAGACCC
Source organism: Fraxinus anomala (assembly GCA_903798345.1). NCBI lineage: Eukaryota > Viridiplantae > Streptophyta > Magnoliopsida > Lamiales > Oleaceae > Fraxinus > Fraxinus anomala. The sequence goes on along the minus strand of CAIGRN010103254.1, from coordinate 36,461 downwards.
TTGCAAGTACGTACAAGAAAAAAGCCATCACCAATTGCCCCTCGAAACCCTAGAAACTTGAAAAGACGCTAAAAGTTTTTCCCTTGCTCATAAGTCAGCTACTACTCGCTCCTTTCCTTCAAAAATTCTGCATTTTCTTAAATTTTTTTCCAAATGATTCAAAAAATAGCTGAAACATTTACCGTCGTGCACTTTCAGTTCGACTTTGAGCTTATTTACTGATTCCATTTAACTATATTGGCTTTGAAAGCACAGTGAATGAAGTTACAACATTGATTACCTGAGTCAATTGCCTGCTTTCATGATTTCCACGCAGGACAGTAATGTTAGCTGGGTATCTGCAGCAAAAAACAAATAAAATATACATTAGCCAAAGGAAAATATATCAACTATAAAGAACCTCAAATAGTTGTACCTGGACTCCAGATATGGCTTTCACCACTGTTGACTTCCCATGAGACACATGACCAATAGTGCCGTCAAGAACAAAAATAAAATGGGATTTGATTTAATGAATAAATAAACCTCAAAGCAGTCAACAAGTTGATTATAAAGAACCTCGTATAAATATCATACTCAACAAGTGCATGAAGAAAGCCATTTAGAGTAAATTTAATGTAAGCATACCAATGTTGATTGTAGCCTGACGAGAAATAACCTCAGGTGAGAATGGATGAAGTTTTTTCACATCCAGCTTGCTTAAGTCCTGCTCCATCAAACCTTTTTTTAGACATTTTGACAGTTCTTAACGGATCTGCATTGAATAAAAAGATCCAAATTATTGTAAGGATAAAAAGAGTACTACTTCAGAAACTAATTATGTTCAGTTATTAAGGGCCTAAATTATCAAAGCCATTCAATTATTACATTATGTCAAATTACGCTTCAATAAGGTTTCAAATTTCTATGAAGGAAAAGTTCCAAGCACCCATGATATAAAATGCAACCAGTTTCAACCTTCAACACACAACCTCCTCATAGACAACCAAGAGATTAGAGTACATAAAAGGAAAATTTATCAAAAACTGTATTTGGAGATTATTGAAAATTTTGAAATTCCCCTTCAATTAAAGCCTATAAAATTGATCAACTAAAAGAGATCCATTCATTTATCTTTGATACTATAATTGTTATCTCACTTCACTCCCCGAAAAGAAAATCTAGTTGGTGCATGTTTTATGACCTCTGTCTTTCAATGAATTGTGCAATCTAGTACATAGTTTCTTTCTACAACACCACTTGATATTCCAATTATACTCATATATCCCTATCCCCACAATTAACCCCCACCACCACAACTCCATGTACAAATTTCACCTGCCACCCTTACCCAAAATTGCCTCTTTAACAGAGTTTAGCCCATCTCTCGAAAGTGCATTGAGGGTCAGTAGTTAGGAGGATGTAGGGGTAGCAATTCTAAATTTAAGAAGGCTGACTGTGTGTATGGAGGCTTTGTGCCTTCACTAGGCGAGGTGTAAGCCTTAATATAAGTCAATAAATGCATAATAAACCATAAACTATCTTAGAGAAAGAATCTCAACTTGATGAGAACTCGACAGCAAAACAACAACTACAAGAAAGAGTGAACTGATAAATAATAAAACAAATCACAAAAAAATCAGCTAAGAAAATAAAAGAGAAGAAACAAAATGATAAGGGACACTCAATGCAACTGCAAAAGGAAAAATAAATGAAACAGAGGAGGCGAAGAAATTTATACCCGGTCAAAAAGAAAAAGAAAAAGTCTCCATTCAGCACAGCATTTTTTTCCGGTGGTAAATTTCAAGCGTCTGATGAAAATCCCAACTCCAATTCAATTAAATAAGCAACATAAATATTTCCAAAATTTCCAATTCCATGTCAAAAATCCCTGATCTCGGAAATCCCACCTTCTCACGCTTAATTAATTAAGTTCAGTTACATAAAAACGGAAAAGTGAAGAAGCTACATACCGGAGAAGAAAGTAGTAAGGCCGACGATTGGCGTCAAAATCGATGACAGCTTGAGCACAAGGACGCGGTTCAGGCGGTTGTGGCTTCTGGGTTCCTCGGCTGTTGAGGCGCTGGGGTTCTTCGAGTTATTTATGCAACTGTGGAATTAAATGTTTCATTCAGAACTTATCTTCATGTCACGAATTACTTACCGAACTTCCAAACTTGTCCTGTTGACCACTGAACTTCACTCCGACCAACTCCATCACTCACTGGCTAAAAACCGTTACCGGAGGCGCCTACGTGGACGACGAAAAGCTGAGTTGGCATGTTAAATTCGTCCAAATAATTTCTGGAGAGCCAAATCATACTCCACGTTAGCAAAATCTCTCCAGGTGAATTGTAGCTCTCAAATTCATACAAAAATGGCAGAAAATTCAACTCCTTCACCGTCTCCCCCGAAACCCTCCGTGCAGCCATCAACGACTCAGATAAACATGACAATTGAACCAGCAAATTCGCAACATTTTCACGCTTTGCCAACCTTCTCTTCTAGTCTCGCCATCACCTCCCTTCTCTTGATCAGAAAATAAAAAATAAATGGTGCAATCCCAACAGCAGCAACAACAACAAATGGTGCAAACCCAACAATAATTGGTACAACCCCAGTAGCAATTGCTACAAATCACCCGCAACAGCAACAGCAATTGAAGCAATCGTAATGATGGAACAATATCAGCAACAGCAGGCCGGGATTTATGGGCAATGAATTTTTGGGGGGCGGAAATGCACTTCAGCAACACCAGCAATTGCAACAGCAACAAAATCAGTCGCAGCAACTATTGGGGCAGATGAACAGCAACAATTTGACGCGATCAGCATTGATGGGGGCAAACAGAGCACCAGCCCATGTTATCTGGTTAACCTGCAGCGGCTGCAGCTCAATTTAAATTCATCCAAATAATTTCTGGAGAGCCAAATCATACTCCACGTTAGAAAAATCGCCATTTTTGTATGATTTGGGGGAAATGGAATCAAGCCTTACGGGTTGGATTTTAACAGAGTGATAGAGCTGCTGGAGCTAGAGCTGGAGATGAAAGTTCTCAAATTCGTTGTGGCATGTTTGGATGCACATTTGCTTATTTGGCGATGACTTGGCGAGTGAGAAATTATTTAGACGAATTTAATAGGCTAGCTCAGCTTTCCGTCATCCATGTAGGCGCCTCTTTTAACAGTTTTTAGCTGGTAGAGTGATGGAGTTGGACGGAGTGAGTTTAGTGGCCAACGGGACAAGCTTGGAAGTTCGGTGAGTAGTACGTGACATGGTGCTAAGTTCAGTGGCTAATAAAACATTTAACTCGCAATTGTGAGTTCGTGTGAGTTTTTCGTGGGCCGTCAGGTTGGAACGTGTTGGACTCTTTTAAATGGGCCAAAAAATTGTATATATATTTCAGCAACATTTATAGTTTTGTGAGTTGTTGGGTTGGAATGTTATGGACACTTTTAAATGACCAGAAAATTGTATAAATCATATTTTTGCAACGTTTGGAATGTGATGGACTCTTTAAAATTACCAGAAAATTGTATAAATCATATTTTTGTGACGTTTATAATTTTTGCAACGTTTAACAGCCTGGAATGTGATGGACTCTTTTAAATGACCAAAAAATTGTATAAATCATATTTTCGCAACGTTTGGAATGTGATAGACTCTTTTAAATGACTAGAAAATTGTATAAATCATATTTTTGCAACGTTTATAATTTTTGCAACGTTTATAGGTTAGCCTATTTAAACTTATTAGCAACGTCAAAAAACATTGCGAAACGTCTATATTGACAACACTTAACAAGTGTTACGAAAAGTTAGTCTACACAATCATCTTAACAACATTTAATAAATATTGCGATAAATTTACCTTTTTGCAATATTTATAAAAAGTTGCAAAAATATACCTTTTTCGCAACATTAAACGAACGTTGCTAAAGATTATATATTTAAGTATCAATAATGGTCAGTAAACGTTGCTATATTTAAAACACCTGCTAAACGTTACAATAAATATAACTTTTGATAACACTCAATAAGCGTTGCAAAAGACGATATTATCAACATTTATTTAAAAAATATTTCCAAATCTCAATTATGTTAACCAATTGCAACATTCACTTATTAGAATATTGCGATAGACACAATTAACAACACTTAATTATCGAATGTTGCATTTTATGTGTTCCAAAAGTTCAAACCATGCATGCAATGGCTATTGCACGTGTAATTGAGTTTACATGTATGATTTTTATGGACAATTTTTTAAATCGCCTTATTGGTCATACATTCGACCAATCCAATCATCCAAAAAAATGTGAGCATGGAATATATCAAATAATTCCATCGTGTTAGAAGTGCATATAGATGTTCAATAAAGAACTGAATAACTTCTATAGCACCAGAATCATTAATTTGGCAGTAAATCATTCAATGGAATGGAAGGTGTTGGGATCTATGCTATCTCCATCTTCTGCAAACAGAGAAACAAAATTGAGAGTATATACGTAGTAAGCATGGAGATTATGAAATTTGTGTAAATTATATTAATCGTAGAGCTCGGATAGAATTGGTGTGAAAAGGGCTATTTGGAACTTAATTAAAGTTTATTCGGAGTGATTGAAGACTATTCGGATTGTAATCGATCAAATGGAAGAAATAATGGAGCAATCGAAGGGAATTATAAATTTCAAGAATTAAATTCGTCAATTGACAAGTTTGGATTCAAATTATAAACTTTTGGAACTAGCATCGTATCAATATTTTATGATTTTGGAATGACGAGGAGAAAATTATAAGGATTTCAAGATGAAGGACTTATGTTGCAGTTAAGGAAGTGGGATGAATAATAGAAGAATTTTGGGAGCTAATTGAATAACATGCAAAACTCACGACCTCGGCTCTAAATATCTTATTTTCCTATTTGAGTAGAATTCTTCTTGGAATGCAATTTGACCACAAATTTACCTAATTTTTGGGTATATAAATACATAAGGTCATCATATGGGATTACTAATGATTAGAATTTGGGTGTGACTTGAATTTTTTGTTGAAAATAAAAGTTCAAATTATAGTTCATATTAGGAAAAAAAATCTATTTGGAATGCTATTGTTGAAATCCCATTCAAATTTACTTTGCGAATTTTAATTGAAATTCTATTTGAAAGTCAATTGGAAATAAAAATTTGTGTTAAACTTGAGGATGATTTTAGAATAAAGAAAAACATTTTTGGAAGGTGTTTGCGTCCGAGATGAGACGCCTAGGAGCCTGCAGTTATAAAATAAAACAGCAAAGCCAGCGCTGCTGCGACACCCAAAGAGTGGCATAGCGGCACCGGTTATGTTGTTTGTCTTCTTTTCCGTTTTGAACTCTATTTTTGACATACTACTTCAACTACAATTCTATTATAGGGGTTTTGACGTCATCTATTTATTCTATATATATAGTTGGCTCCTCATTATGATTTAATAAAAAATTAGAAATATTGTAAACACATAATCTTTATATTATTTCTCCATATTATAATAAAATTTCTATTTTCTGCAAATTATATTTTTTTTTCTTTTTGTGTTCTTGTGATCTTTATTTCATAGTGTGGTTATAATCTTTTCTCCAACAATTCAGTATTAGATTAATTCAGTATCATCTAATTTTCACAACATATAAGTATCAGAGCATTCCAGTTTACAACTAATTGGTATAAAAGCTTTTGGTGTTGAAATTCTTGGGAAGATTGAGATTTTTTGTGATGACAACAATGAAGTATAATATTCCGCTATTAAATCGTAAATTCTCTTTGTGGCATGTAAAGATGCAAGTAGTACTCTCTCATATGGATTTGGAAGATGCGTTGTTAGAATTTGACAAGATATCCACAACTTGGACTATGGAGGAGAAATAACGGATGGATCAAAAAATCATATCTCAAATATATCTTCATTTTTCAAATAATATTCAAGACAATGAAATATTCAAGTTTAATTACAAGAGCGTAATTAAAATTTAAAGAAAGAAAGTAAGAAGAAGAAAACAAAAGGGAAAACGAAATATGTGGCAAGTGAAAAAACTTTCTCCTTAATACAGTATTGTCCCAGCAATGGTGCTAACGGATTACAGCACTTGTCTTCCAAGATACAATCACAAGTAGCAACGAATTTAGAACGAAATTTTCTCTCTACACGAAAACGATTTTATAATTACTTTTGAAGAGAAAGTAAGAAGAAGAAAACAAAAGGGAAAACGAAATATGTGGCAAGTGAAAAAACTTTCTCCTTAATACAATATTGTCCCAGCAATGGTGTTAACGGATTACAGCACTTGTCTTCCAAGATACAATCACAAGTAGCAACGAATTTAGAACGAAATTTTCTCTCTACATGAAAACGATTTTAGAATTACTTTTGAAGAGTACTTTGCAAGAGTTTTTGATATTATGCTCAATGCAAATAATATGGGATGCATAATGGACATCGAAATGGTCCTTTATATAGAAGAGGAAATGTTGTGATTGAAATGTCGTGCCCCAAACTCAACAACCTTTACCAAATGTCACATCATTTGCTGTCGCTAGTCTGTTACTGGCCTCTCGCTCGAGTGATAGTGACACATTTTCATCGGAGCTTCTCTCGCTAGCATGTTGCTCGAGTGACAGTCTTCGCTCGAGTGATATGTGAGCGATGGAAATAGTCATTTTCCAGCTCGTGCATCCTCTTTTCTGTCCAACTTTGGACTGCAATTTCTCATTCATCCGGAATTGATTTTGAGATTCTAAATATACCACGGCGATCTACTCGACGATTAGAACATGTTAGTTTATTTATATTTATATTTTGATTATTGGATTTAGTCCGAATATTTGGTTGAAATTAACACAAAAGTCACTTTTCCATACTTAATTTCATTCTCTAAATCAAATTCCAACAAATATTTCTACCATTGTTGTCTTAGTGTATTCTCCGGTTAGGTATTTGTATGAGTGAAAAATTGGTTGAAAGTCATGTCCAAATTGATTTTCAAAAGAGTTCCAATCAAATAAGGAAAGTTGCATACGCGCACAGATTTTTTGTCTATGTACAGTCGTCAGTATTTTGATCATAACTTTCTCTCCCGATATTTGATTAAGTCGATTCAAAGTGCGTTGAAAAACTAATTTAATGGGATACAACTTTGATACAAATAGATTTTTTCCAACTCAGATGTTTACTATGCCAAAAATAGGTCTCAAAATTTTACTAAAAATTTGGAGTATAATTTGTACGATTGGAAATTGATTTTAATAATATTTTGATCATATTCCATTCCTTTTTAGTTCTAGTTCCACCAATTGTCTCTTAGCAATCTTTAAAGTATCATCTTGTAGTTCGAATCAACTATTGAATATTTGCAATTGATCCTCAAACTTTGGACTTTACAATTTTTACCAATTTTCGCTTCTTTCTTTCAATTTTTCGTTCAACCATTGAGTTTTATCTATATAACATAAAATACAACATTTTAGAATATATTTTGTCAAAAGAATTATCAAATATCGATATTTTAGGTCCCGAATAAGTGTATAAAATACATTTATCATGTGATGTGACGTTTCCTTCTCGCCTCGCACCTAGGTGATGTCTATACGTGTTTTTTAAAACACTCATTTTAATCAAATTGATGAATTGGAAACCGTAAGTGATCTCGTCTCCTCTCTTTTGTTCTCCATCTTCCGTGGCAATTGACTCATTAAAAATTCAAGATTATTAATGTATTTTATAGATTTTATCACTCATAAAACTGTAATTAGTTTCTGCAGAAACAATAAGAAAATCATTTTATTCGCTCATATAAGATGTCCAATTAAATAGGCCTTATGCAAAACAAGCATTACACGTGCCTAATTGTAATGCTTCTCAAGTAGCAATTCAACGAAGCAATGTTAAAGTATTCCAACATTGAAGACAAACCTGCACTACATCTACATGGAATTAGATTTTTTAAGCTAATTAAAATATTTAATGAAATGAAAAATTTCCCTGATTGCTAACAATCCGTCAAGAAAAATTATTTGAACGACTAAAGACTTTTAGTTACATGGAAAGATATATTTCCTTGATGAATAATTTCTTTGCAAAATGGCAACAATTCATTCTAATGTGAAATTATAGCAAAAATATAGAAGTGACAATAAATATATAGTAAATTATGGGAATAAAAAATGTGTTTGATCAGCTTAAATTTTAATCCAAGTATTGTAAAATATGTTATGAATTTTTTTTTATTTTTTATAATTTAATAGATTTATTTGATATATTTGAGTGACTGCTATATTTATGGTATCTAGATCAAGAAAATCAAATGTTTTTACATGTTTTGGGAGATTTTAATATGGATTACAATTGGAAACATGAATGAATTATAAAACCTAATGTATGGACCTGGGATCTTGAATTTCAAATGGGAAAGATGGAAAACAGATAGAAAATATAAATCAAAGGATTACATTTCGGGAGGATGAATGCAATTCCACAAATTGCTTGTTTCTAAACTGGTTTTCATGAAAAAAAAAATTCAATCAACAGTTCATTGGCTGATTTTAACTTTAACATATGTTTTGATGATTCTGTGTAAAGGTGTTAGGTTCAATATTGTAATTGGCAATTTTATGAACAAAAAGGATTTAATTGATCATGTATAAAAGTCAAGGAGTGAATGCAATTTTGTATAGTTGAGTTAGGTAGCTTAGGGTTTGAGTTTGAGTTTGGAAACAAGGAAGAAGCAGCGCTTGAATTTCGCTAGCCTCACGTCTGACCATCGCTCGAGCGACAAAAACAGAATCATTGTCGCTCGCTTATCGCCCAGGCTTCGCTCAAGCGACATATTTATACGGCCGACCTAATTCGTGATTTTAAAGAGTTTTACACGACCCATAACACCTAAGCGTCTCCAACGATAAATATAGATGTTTGTGACAAATTTTTTGCGGTTGCTTCATTGTGCTACAATTGCAAAACACTTTCATATCATCTTTTGAGTGATCTAAGAACACAATTCATTGATTGATTCATCCATATCATTCTTGTGGCAACCGAGTTTTAGGAAAACATCAAGGTTCGTTAATCCAAAACACATGGCTTCCTTAACACTTTAAGGAAGGAATTCAAATGCAGGAAGAAGAACAATAATAGGTGATTTCTGAGTATTCATTTGGAAGAGACGTATACAGAGGATTGTGAGTCTATAAGTACAGCAGAACTTGAAAACTATAGGAGGTAGATCGTGAGATCTAGCAGGTTGGCTAGACAATATTTACGATAGCAGATCGTAAGGCTGGAATGAGTAGCAGAACTTGGAGTTGCAGGGTTTACAACAACTAGTGGACCTAGTTTGAAATTAAACTCTAACCCAGATTATCTATAGTGGAGGTAAATGGTTTGATCCCGGAGTTTTTACCCAATTGGATTTTTCTGTCATCATAATTTGTGTTATTTATTACTTTCCAAATATTACAAATGCGGTAATTGAATTGTATGTTTAACCATCTAGAAATAATTAATAGTGACTTATTACTTTAATTAGCGTAATTCCACACGTAAGGTCAAACTTAGTTAGTAAACTACGTATTTTTCAATTGGTATCAGAGCATAATTTTGATTCCTGACCTTAATTTGTTTAGATGCGTAGTTCATTATTCGTCCCGCCATACTTTGATGGCACTAACTATGCCTATTGAAAAGTTAGGATGAGAGCGTAATTAAATTTTATGGATGAACGGATTTGGTTGAGTGTGGTGAATGGTTGGAGTATTCCTAGTACAACTGTAGACAACGTAGTGACCCCCACTCCCATTACTAATTGGACTAGGACAAACTTAGATGAATATAACTGGAACAGTAAAGAATTACATGCCCTATTTATGGCTGTGTCCCTTGAAGAATTTAGGAGAATATCTATGTGTGAGGTTACTAAAAAAGTTTGAGATATTCTACAGACCACACATGAAGGAACTCGTGCTGTTAAAAATTCTAAGTTGCAGATGTTGACCACTAGATTTGAAGAGATTAGAATGAGAGAAGATGAGACCTTTGATGCTTTCTATGCGAGTCTAAACGATATAGTGAACTCTAGCTTCAACCTAGGAGAGAAAATTCCAGAATCTAAGATAGTGCGTAAAATCGTTAGATCCTTACCCGAGCATTTCAGGCCTGAAATCACAGCGATTGAAGAAAGTAAAGACATAGATTTGAATTTCATTAAGGTATAGGAGTTAGTTGAATCCCTCCAAATGTATGAGCTGACCTTAGATAAACTTGTTAAAGATAAATCTCTGGCTTTGAAATCCGTGAAAAACACTCGGACCGAATCTTCTGATTCTGATTCACCGGATGATGAGGAGTTAGCTTACCTAGCTAAAAAAATTTCGAAAAATGTTTAGGAAGAAAAACAATCCTCAAGAGAGATACAAAGGTGGCCCGAGTGAATCTAGGAGAAAATCTAAATATGTGAAGAGCCATAAGTGTTTAGGTTTCGACCATGTGAAGAGAGAGTGCCCTAGCAATAGGAGAAGTGATGAGAAGGTAATGAATGCTACTCTTACTGATTATGAGTCTAGCTTGGAGATTCTGATTGCGAGATCTGCTCGTGAAGATAGTGAGAATAATATAGCCTTCGTTGTTAGGGTTAAGGACGGATCTGATCAAGGGAGTGAAAAAGAAGAGGACTTAGATAGTGATGAGAATTCTATGAGTTAGGAAGATATTCAAGAGGTGTATGATAAGATGTATGAACAGAGTTTTAAGATTCTTACTAAAAACAAAGCCTTGAAACGAAGAATAAAGAACTTAAATTGGAAAATGAGAAGTTAGTAGCGCACATTAAAGAATCTACCTCGATCATGAGTGAAGTAAAATCCATAAATGAAATTTTAGAGACTCGGGTTAAGAACCTCACTAGTGATCTTGAGAAATCCTCTATGAGAGTTAGCGAGTTGACTACTGAGAAAAAGGCCTTAGAAATCCAGGTTAATAATCTTCTGCGCGATCTACAATATTCTAAGTCTTAACTACTTGTCTTCTCTAGTGGTTATGAAAAGTTAGATAACATTTTAGGAATTGGCAAGCCAGTTGGTAATAAGGGATGTCTAGGCTTTAAGGAAAACGGTGTTAGTACTCCTAAGACTACTTTTGTCCCTGTTACTGACCAGTCCAAACATGTGCCCAACCCCGATCTTAAGGATAAGAGATTTGTTAGACAGAGGTCTACTAGACAGCGTAGGACTCGTCGACCGAGGAATAGACGTCAGCATTCATATAACATTGGTCCTAGGTTTATCCCTACATGTTTTCACTGCGGTGAGTTAGGACATATAAATTCTAGGTGTCGCCATTTCCTGAACAAAAAGAGAAATCGGAACTTAAATAGAAATAAGAATTCGGAGTTTGTTGGTCAGATTGACTTTCTTACTAATCAAGTGAGTTAATTGATGAAATTAATGACACAGATGAATAGGAATAGTCATGTCATTAGACAAGTTTGGGTGAAGAAAAGTGATCTGAAAATTTATGATATAGATCACGGTGCTCTTAAAGGTAAGGTCATTTGCATACCTAACTGATTAGGTATTTTTGATGCATGCTCGTACTTTATCATTATGTGATTGATTTATGCAAGTGTCACATTTGTTTTCTAGCTAGAAATCACATGCATTATTATTATTATTATTATTATTATTATTATTATTATTATTGTATGTGTTTGATTTTTATTTTATTTTTTGTATTTGGTGCATTCATATTTTAAATTAAAAACAACAAAAAAATAGCAAAGTGAAAAATAAATATGCGGGAAAGTGTTTTTACAGCATAATATTTAATATACTTGAATGTGTTTGTTGTGATCAAGCATGGGTGTAATCGATACGCTGTAACATAGTTTCCATTGCTAGCTAAGGTTATTATGGAGTACTTAGTATATGTGTCTTCATTTACCACCTGCACTGCACACACTATGATATTGTTAGTAGGACTCTACCGCGTGTGTGAGATTTAGGATGACAGTCACATGTTAGTAAGGTGACTTTGAACATGAATTGACTTTATTTATTAGATCTAAACTCAAGTTTATTCCCGGTAATAAAAAGTTCAATATCTTATATTTTTCTTCGGAACTTATTTGACTCGAGCAGTTAAACCTGCGGAGTTTCTCATAACCTGGTACATATATTTAACTGACTTGGGTTAATCGGCCTAAACCTCATTACAAGGGTCATTTTAGTTGCTTAATGGAGAAGCGTCTGCACTTAAGATGTGAAAAATAATTATGAGATTAAAATATTGAAAAATATGGAAAATAAATATGCAAAAAATTAGGTGGAGAAAAGAAAAATATCAATACAAAATGAGCTTTTATTTAAAGATCTTAATGTGCTTTAAATGATTTGATTTTCATAAGTAGAGGAATACATTTATTGGCAGTGATGTTTAGCATGTCATTTCTTACAAAATTAATGTTTGGTCTTGCTTACAAAGGATTAGTGACATTTTACACACATGGGTCACTTATACAATTTACTCTATAATAACTTGAACTAAATTTGTGGGAAGGTTTACTGAACATTGATTATACTTATGCATGCTACGACTGCATTTTTAAGTGATTATATGTTAATGTTAAAAGTTTTGTTTATCCCTTCGTCATTTGTGACAAAAAGGGGGGAGAGATTAACACATAAGGTGAAAACCTTGAAAACTTGAAATTGAAATTGAATGCATTGACATTTGTATTTTATGTCTAGGGGTCATTGGGGAGAGACATAGATATATTTTGCATACTGCATAAAAATATGTTGAGAGTTTGCAGTAAGGGGAAGAATGTGCATTGCATTTGCATTGCATATCATATGCATAGCTGTTTGAGTTTTGATATTTTGTGATGTTAATATTTCAGTTGGTGTTTTGATTGATATTAATGTCACGTCTCAAACTAGTATACTTATTTGTGTTCTTGAATTTTTGATTTCCTGCATCACGTGTTTTACATTGGGTATTGAGTTTTTTATTTCAGGAAACAGATATACCAAGGAATACAAGAAGTAGAAGAACTTGAGTAACTTGGGTAGTTTAGTTTGATAGATTGATTTATTTTACTTTCTTGACATTATTTGTATAGTTTTGTCACAGAATGTTAAATGGGGAGATTGTTAGGTTCAATATTGTAATTGACAATTCTGTGAAAAAAAGGATATAATTGAATATGTGTAAAAATCAAGGAGTGAAGTTGCAATTTTGTATAGTTGAGTTAGATAGCTTAAGGTTTGAGTTCGAGTTTGGAAACAATGAAGAAGCGGAGCCGCAATTTCGCTAGCCTCATGCCTGGCCATCGCTCGAGCGACAGAAACAGAACTATTGTCGCTCGCTTATCGCCCAGGCTTCGCTCGAGCGACAAGTCTCCTCGCTCGAGATTGTTAGGATCAATATTGTAATTGGCAATTCTGTGAACAAAAAGGATTTAATTGACTCGAGCGATGAGACTTGTCGCTCAAGCGACATATTTATGCGGTCAGACCTAATTCGTGATTTTAAAGAGTTTTACATGGTTCATAACACCTAAGCGTCCCCAACTATAAATACAAGTGCTTGAGACGGATTTTGTGTGGTTGCTTCATTGTGCTATAATTGTAAAACACTTTCATATCATCTTTTGAGATATCCAAGAACACGATTCATTGATTGATTCATCCATATCACTCTTGTGATCCGACAACCGAGTTTTGGGAAAACATCAAGGTTCGTTAATCCAAAACACTTGGCTTTCTTAACACTTTAAGGAATGGATTCAAGCGCAGGAAGAAGAATTGGAATAAGTGATTCTTGGATATCCACTTGGAAGATACGTGTGCAGAAGATTGTAAGACTGCTACAACAAATCTTGGTTGAAGATTATGAGTCTATAAGTACAGCAGAACTTAGAAGCTACATGAGGTAGATCGGGAGATCTAGCAGGTTAGCTTGACGGTATCTACGGTAGTAGATCGCAAGGTTGGAATGAGCAGCAGAACTTGGAGTTGCAGGGTTTACAATAGCTAGTGGAGCTAGTTTGGAATTAAACTGTAACACACATTGTTTATAGTAGAGGTAACTGGCTTGGTCCCAGAGTTTTTACCCAGTTGGGTTTCTCCGTCATCATACTTTTTGTTATTTATTGCTTTTCAATTATTACAATTGCGGTAATTCAATTTAGGAAATTGGATTGTATGTTTAACCATCTGGAAACTAATTAATACTGATTTGTTGCTTTAATTAGCGTAATTCCACACGTAAGGTCAAACTTAGTTAGTAAACTACGTATTTTTCAAAATGCATATTATATACAAGCTCTCATCGGTTTGAAGTCAGCCAATTCATTCTAATTGGGAATCTCTTGCATCCTCTCCGTAAAAGGGCCTGATTCCTTATTTGGGTACCAAAAACTTGCTTTAACAGGTTGGAATTAATTTATTTTCAAGTACTAATCACCTGCTGCTAGCATTAGAGTTTGAGTTCATTTGGAACGCTTCTTATTGTTCTATGTTTAATCATTCATAAGAGAACAGGTTTGAAAAGATTTTCAGAAAAAGTTCATCGCTACAATTTGACAGATTGTAACAGTGGAGAAGTTGAGCAAGTATGCGAGCATGGATGTTGAGGTGATGATGTTCACTTGTATTTCTTGTTTGACAAAATTTCCGATTTATGTTATATTTTGCATTCGATTTTTTTAATCTCAAACTTAATTATACTTTGATTCGAACGGATTATGGATCCGAATTAATGGCTTATGGATTAAGTCTTTGATTATTTTATGTTGATAAATGGTTTACTAGGCTCCAAGTTTTAAATTACTTATGTATTGTAGAATAGTCATTCGTTCATCCATTAAATATAGTCATATATTTCCAAAAAAAAGAAAAAAAATACTATTAGTTAAATCTTTTTTCACTATTTTGTGCAAGGAGTCTAATAAATATATCAAACACTAGCTTTTGTAAACTTAAATGTACACATATATCCTTTTCCGGTACAGAGTTCAAATCATGCAATGATTATTGAAGAATATGGAGTTTGCATGTATATGAAAAATACCAAAAAAAATAAACATTTACAAAGTGAAACAAACTTCCCATCGCAGGATTTAATGGACAATTCTGGTTATTGCTTCCAGGATGTTATTATCTCCAGAAAGTTTCATGAGCATCTGTGAAAATCGCATTGTGATGTTCAATTAAGCACTGAATAACTTCAATAACTCCAAAATCAACTGGCAACCCATCGTCCAAGGGAATGGAGGACGATGCATCTATGCTCTTCTCGTCTTCTGCATGCATAGAAACAAAATTTGAGATTAGATTTATAATTAGTTACAAGGCTTTCATCATTCCAGTCCTTCTAGTTCTCACACTTCTTCATATTCGGTAACATAGTATTTCTTCCTGAGATAAAACTTTTATAAACCACTCTGAACCGACAGACACGTTTTTGCTCATCTCAAACTATAATTATGGCAAGGGGGAGCAGATTGAGATTTCATCAAATTATAGGACTTGTAAATTCCATCATCACTTAATTGGGGAAATAGAACCCGACCGATAAAAATAATTAAGTTCCCAAGTCATCCTTTCCAGTAGTTTATTTTTCTTCCTAGAGTTTTTGGACTGTTTGTTTCATCGACATGAACACACAAAATATCTTCATACTTTTCACCAAAAGTATATGTTAGCTACATCAATTTAGAGCAACACATGTACCGTATAACAAAAAGTGCATGTTAGTGGGCATTCGTATAGGAGAACGTAAGAGCTTTGTTTCATTCAGTAAACTTTTGTGCTCTTCTCTAAATTTCAAGTAACTAGTTTTCCACTTTTATTTTCAAACTTTTGTGGCTTTTAATGAACCCACTAATGAGTGGGTGTTACAGGGAAGGTGAGGTTTTATATATTGGAGTCTTCAAGAATGATATTTACACCTTTTATTTATTTATGTACTCTTTTAAGAAATATGAAGAGTTCATAATTGAACTTCTGCGCAGTTCCTTATCCACACCCCACAAAAGACGAGCTACTAAAAAACAGTACATAGCATATACGGAAATGAAATGCTTAAACTGCAAATCACCTTTAAGCATGTCCATTTCGGTGTAGTTCGAGGCAGAATCAACATTTTTATTACAATCAACCTTTAGTGGATTGTTCCATAACTGTTTATAATGCTCTGGTTTCTGTCCCTTCTGCCACATAATAATAGAGGCCATTTCCATGGCAAGGCTTCTAGCATCCATCTGCAAAAAGCTTGCAATAATGGATTAGCATTTTTATCCAGTTAAAATTAACTAACAAATACTTCATGTGATCGAAACTTCATAAACAATAAAATACATGATTTACAAGACAGGTATAGCTACTCTTGTTGCCTATAATTATAAAATACATATCCAATGGAAGAACAAAAGTTGGAGAAGCAAATTTCGAAATAGATGTCCTCACAATTAGAAAGGGAAAAAAATAAAAGTCCTCACAGTAGAAAAGGAAAAAACAGATGGAAAAAGGTTGCATCTAATCATAATGTATGGTTATCCCCTCTATCGTGGATCGACATAATATAGGGTATATTTGCATTCATACACATTGGATTGCCCTATTATTCTCTATCCAAATTAGCGATTAGGGCCTAACCCATAAAAAACTTACACATCCACACACAGCCAGATGATGAAATGACTGAGTCTTGAGTGAGTGAGATAGAGATGCAATCTACCTTGTTAAGAAAAGACTTCTGGCTAACTCGAAGTAGCAGTGCAGTAACTAGTTCCAGCGTCATATAGTTAACTGTTGGAAGCCTTTTCAATGTATTTCTCATTACATGCATGCTGGAACGAGCATTTCTAATTTCACTATAGAGTTCAAAGGTCGTTAATGGCTCAGGAAGGCTTGCAATGTAACACTTAGTAAGAGCTGCAATGTTAACAGGGTCTACACCCTCTGGTAGGGATGCATTTGAGTCTGAACATGGAAACAAAGACAACATAGTAAACCATAGCAATGCAAATATTATGAAGTCCACTCAAGCTTGAATACTTGTAACGGTACCTTGATTATACAGGGAAACTAACTGCCTAATAACCTTTTTGTTTCCTTGTGCCTTGAACAACTCATGTGAGTTCAGTCCTGAAACAACAAAATGGTAGAAGTTCAACCTCAGCATCTGAAAGGATATATATTCTTCAATGTTATGCCCTTGGATTCACCCATTCCACAATTTTGTTTTTATCAACTTGCCTGATAATACAAGAAAATCTGCACATTTGACCAGTATATAAGGAATGGGCCTGGTGGACTGTTGGCGCTGTACAGTAAGCTCAATTGGAATTTCGAAGACTGCACATGAAAAATAAAAATTGTTCCACTGTTATCAAATTTATCCGGAATGCCTAAAGTCTACAGACCCCCACAAGGCTGATAATTAATGGACAACACAATCTAATTTATTCTTTAAACAATAAGCACGAGTGGCTCACAGAACATTTATGTGCTAGGGGGGGTATATGAAAATTCATCAAACTATTAATTTCTTATTTGTTATTATTGCATGCAACTAGTGACGTAAAATACCATCAAAACAAAAACTGACTCCCGTTGTATTATTTGGACTGAATCTTAATTAATGCAATGACCGAAGTATAGAAACCCTACCGTTGGTGTTTGCAACCCCCTGAGAAAAAATAGAAAAACAAAAATCAGCAACTGTCTACTTTCAGCAACATTATTGAACAAGATTACAAAAAGATCACTTACGTTTTGCCATCTCTCAATATCAGTCATGAGGGTCTTGCTTTTTTGTGCAGTCTTCTTGGAGACCTGTACAATACTTACTGTCAAAGACAATATATATGCCGAAGAACAATAACGATGGCAGGTATTTTCTTCTGAAGTGGACATCCATACATGATTAGATATTCTTCGATACAAATGGATGAAGCTATAGAATTCTTTCTCCAAGTTTCAAATAAACAAAAGAAATTGACATGTTCCCAAGGAAATCACATAAAGACGACTGTGGATTTAATTTAGCACAGGCATCTGATACAAAAGTTTCTTCCACTCTTCATGCACTTTGAGAATTTACACGTACTGCATTTATGACATGTAATACAATTATGTGTCAACCACACATCAGTGAAAGGTCAAAAAGATCTTGAGGTCATAAAGATCTTGTTCAATAGGAACTAAACTTCAGGATATGGACTAATCCAATTTTCCCCCCAAAATCCCTGGAGTAAGCAATTTCTGCTATAGCTCAAGAGTATTCTTATATATTTTTGACTGACATGATTAAAAACAATTTGGATGTTTCATTTTTGGATAGTTAAAGTAGTCAAAAAACAATGTTTTAACTTTGATTTTGTAGAAATGCATATTTTCACTTCTGTATTCTAATAAGCTATGAAACAACTAGAGTTAATGTAGCTCTTACAAAATTTAATGATTGAACAGTCTTTGTCTATTAGCAAACAAAACTAGATACCCTACCTCAAGGTAAAACAGAGGAAAGATAGAAATGAATCCAGAGAAATTCTAATCGTTAACAATGTTTAACTGAATGAAAATAACTGACTATCAGCTCAACAAACTGAATAGAAATGATTTACAAAAAAATCATAATGGTGGACAAGTTTCCCTATTGGAGAAATTTGCTCAACTAAAAGAATATAAACCCCCCAATATAGCTTCAGAAATTCTTGTAATATGTAATTGATAATGATGGATTATTAAGTTTCAGATAATGCACGATTCATGAAAAATTCAAGAACTATTAGTGATCATAGAAAACCCTCCTTTCAACTGAAAAATAGTTACTACTTCAAATATGAATGGAAATCCTTTTCATAAAATTGAACAAAAAGGAGACAGTACAACATTAAATTAAGCTTTATTAATAAATAAAAAAAAAAAAAAACAGAAATAGGTCAATAATAAACGAAAATTTGATTGGATTAGTGCTGCCTCCAATTTTTAGAACAGAACCATGTATTGACTTAAATCTCAAAAGTAAACCATTACAACATGCAATATCTATCACAACAAAGAAAGAAAACCTGCACTCACCATAAATCAAGACCCCATATAATACAGAGGTCATGGTATTACAAAATTATACTAAAGCAGAATACTTTTGCTTACAATTTTTTATCGTGTATGGATATCTTTTGGATATTAAATCAGTTAAGTTAATTTAATGCCACCTACTCAGAGTAACGAAAAATTAGGTTACTTTTCTCGAATCCCATGGTTTGACTAATAAACCATAATATGAGCCCCATTTATATTTAGGGAAATAAATCTTGATTAACATCCAACATCAAGTGCTTCAGTTCTATTACCTCTTCAACTTTTGTCTTCCCCATGGCAACCTTATCTTTTGTCCCTGAAAATCCCTTCCTCAAGAACATGCTGGTAGTTGCAGCTGCAGAAATAAGTTTTTCCTGCATTGCATGTTTAGCAGACGGCTGTTGAAGAAGCTCCCACTGGCTTTTGACCGCCAACCCAACTTTCCCTGCAACATCAGCAACATTTTCTTTTGTATCCTTCGCGACGTCCCCCACAAAAGTTCCAGCAGTTTGTCCTGCTTCTTTAATCTTCAACCCTTTTCCAAGTAATAGAAAGGTATTAACTCTCCATCCTATGCATGCGAACATGCAAAACTAAAATACATAGATAACTACTAATATGAAAATATAGGATGTATTGAAAATTACCTGAGGATTGAAAGAAATCACTAGCCTTCTCTTGCCACTGAGGTGTACTGGCTGAAGGCATTTGAAGTGCCAGTAAATACCAATTTAGACTCCAAATCTACTCTACCTGTTCCCACATGAGCACATAGCCACCAACAGCAAATACAGGGAAACATCACTAATTTAGTCAACTTCATCTTAGCAATCAGAAATCCAAAGATTATATCCCTGAAACGAGTCTAGTCTTTATTTGTACTGTTTTAATTTCTTAACTCCAAATTTTCATTAATGTAAAACTGCTGAAACTCTTTCTTTGGTAAAAACAAGTAAAGCGTCAACATTTTAGCTACTTATTCCTTTATGATTCTTCTTTACTGTTTATAAATATCAACACAAGGTACTCAGTAGTAAGATTGTTAGAAACCCTACTTAATCCATCGAAAATCTTCATAAAATTCATACAATTCCATTTATAAAAACATCTGAACTAGCAAGTGATAAAAAGAAAAGTAAAGATCAATTTCTTACAATCGCGAAAGCAATTCGAGAAACCCAATCAGCTACTTCACTAAATCTTGTTGATTTAAGACAAATAAAACAACAAAATAATGAAGAAAGAAGCCTAAAGACTTCAAATTATAAATCCTCTCATTTCTCCTAATAAAATCCTTCAAAAATATACATAAATAAATTCCAAATATAGATATACCAAAAACCGTAAAAAGAAAGATTACTTCTACTTGAAGAAATTGAAACTTGGATAATCAAACGAAGGGAAAATGAGAAGACAAAGATACCAAAATTCCTTCGACTCAGCTCGCGACCGAGCCTCGTTTTTGGGTGATGGCCCAAGCCCGAGCTGGCCATGTCACGGGCCCAAAATGGCCCATGTCACAGGCAGTTGCCTGCCTGAAGCAGCCTGCTTTTAGGTAGGCGGCTGCCTGCCAAGTATAACCATTTTTTAAAAAAAATTGATTTAAAAAAATAATAATAATTGAGTCGAGCCGCTTCAGTAAGGCTCGAGCCTAAAGCCTGAGCAGAATTTCGATTTTTCGATCGAGCCAAAAAAGCTCGAGCTATTTTGTGTTCGGGCCCATTCGAGCCACAATCTTCGACTCAAGAGTCGGTTCGACCCGACTCCTTTACATCCTTACATCAAACAAAACTTCCAAGGACCAATTCACATCAAACAGAAAGTTCAAGGTCAAATTTGCAACAAACAGAAAGATTAGGGACCAATTTGCAGAATTCAAAAACTTTTGTAGGGACCAAATTGTGCCAAATGGAAATTAGTCAATTATTTATCCTCTTGGGATGATCCATTTGGATTCAATTAACACAGAATATTTTGGACAAGGATACTGAAAATTTAGCAGCTTGGATAAATCCATTAAAAGAACGAGACCTTTTGCAAATTGGAATGAGGGCCAAATAAAATAGGAGTTATTGAATCATGAGCCACTTACTCAAGATTAGATCTAAAGCATGTTTGAGTCTCATTTTTGTTAAGAATGTATTTTAGAATAGCAAATAGGTGTTGTTAAAAAATAAGGAAAATTTGAATTTATGTGTAATATTATTTTATTGAAAAATGCGTAATTGTAAAGAAGGGAAAAAAATGTATTTTGAAAATAATGAGATCAAACAAGGACGTAATTTCTAAAAAAAAGGGGGGGGGGGGGGGGGGGGTTTATATGTTGTGGAAGATTTAGTTAAAATTGTTATTGGTGGATCGACTAAAAATGTGAGCGTAAATTAGGGGCTAGCTCGGGCAACCAAGTCGATGTGAATATTCATGGCAAGAATAAAGAGTTTTTATGACGTCGTGCTACTTAGCTGTACAGATGGTGGTTTTATGACATGGTTGGAGCAAGCGCACAAAAATCAAATCCAACAATTAATTGAAAACGATCTCGGCAATTTGAGATTTGATATAAAAATTCATGATAACCCTTTGCAATTCTGTTATTATGTATAGCGTGTAAAAATCTTCTTATTTCTTTATGTATAGCAAAGAGAAGGAACGAAATTATGGAGTGGGCACGCCGGCATGCTTGTTTGAAAGGTACGACAAAAGGCTTCCGATTGGGGTACATTCAGCTATTAACTTTTCCAAGCGATAGTGGAATAGTGGCACCAAATAATGGTATGGCTAAGATTATATATATATATATATATATATATTCTTTTTTTTTTTTTTTTT
>CAIGRN010103254.1:0-14443 GCA_903798345.1 Fraxinus anomala | reverse complement strand
TTTTTTTTTTTTTTTTTTTTTTTTCATTGAGTGACAATAAGTTGTTTCATGAATTAACTATATGAGAGTAGTAACCAACTCATGTTGTATGTTTATGGTATTGCTTGGGCATAATATTTTGTTATTTTGCTCGTGTTATTTTAAAAGTGAAATTTCAATTTATCACAAAATTTTAATTTTTCTCGATTTAATTTCAATCTTTTCATCATGAGAATTTCTTAGTTAACCATATTGTAATTGATCTTCTGTATAATTGCTAAGTGGCATCCTAAAATTTTGACTCTCATATAATGGAGCCAATATAAGATCGAGCGGAGTGAAAAACTTCTCATTAGGTACTTGTTTGATCCTTCTAAAGAATTGTCAAATCAATAAAACGATAAGATTTGAATTATACTTTAGTTGACAGAATATTTTATCGATATGGAACGTATAGACGGTTCCAAAAATGATAAAATTGAGTTATGACAATGTCTTTAAATTAAAAAGTTAAAGGTCATTTTTTAACATGACATAATTATAAGTTGCCATGTCATGAAATTAAGTTGAAGTTCACTAATGACCTAATTGAGACATATTGAAGTTTGGTAACTCGATTGATATTTTTCTGAAAGTTCAGTGACCTCATAATAACGATGTCAAAAGAGCTCGACGGCTCGAGCTGCCCAAGCTCGACTTGAAAAAAGCCCGAGCCAGCCCAACTCATGGCTCAGTGGAATCGAGTCAAGGTTTAGGTCGAACCCCATTTTTCGACGTCAGCTCGAGCTCGAGTTGGCGGCTCGAGCAGTGGCCGGGCACACACTGGTCGAGCCCGAGCTGTTTTTTTTAAGTTTAGACGTATTTTTTTTATATATTAATATTTAGTTATTATTTATAATACGTATAAATTACATAAATTTTAAATACACAAAAAATTATAAATTTATAACGAATTTAAAAAAAAAAAACACGAGCCAGCAGGCTCGCTAAGGCTCGAGCCGAAAGCTCAGGTCGAATCTCATTTTTTTGGCCGAGCTTTTGCTTGACTCGGGCCCAAAGAAGCTTGGACCTGTTTCACTTGAGCCGAGCCCGAGCTTTGAGTTTCGACTCGACTCGTTGACATGGCTACCTGATAAAATATATACCCTTTGTCATTCAGTTCAAATTTAAGAAGGATATGTACTCTGATGTATCCTCCTTTGAAATTTCTATACAATCTAATTCCATTTCATTGCACAAATCATCAAGAAGAAAAGGTGGGGAGGACTAGTGGTCGTGGACAATTATTTTGGAAAATTGGGACCATCCGTGTGGATTTGGGGTGACAAATGGGCCGTTGAACCATATGACTGACCCTATGGCTCGACCCTTTGAAATTCATTTCTAGCACAGCCTAGGCCAGTCGGCTCTAGAGGAATAGCCAGGTCCGAAGTGCCACGCAGGGCCTTCCTGAGTGACATGGCTCGATACTATGGGAAGTCCATGTTAACTTCTTTATTTGCAAATTTAGCCTATTTATTTGCAGATTTAAGCTTAGCTACGGAAACCCACTTTAGAAACAAGTTCATAAACCTACCACCTCCATTTATATTTTATTAATTCATAGAGATATTAAAGACGTATAGAATTGCAATTCTGCATTTAAGTCCAAGTAGAACATCATCGTCAAATTATGCTTTCAAAGAAACATGTGCATCATCATGCTTTCATAGTCCAACTCTGAAATATGTCAGCATCAAAACAACATACAAATTCATGAACCACATTCAAGAAAATAAAGAACACGTGGACCATTTATTAATCTTGATTAAATAAGAGAGTACATATTTAACACACTCTTCATATATAAAACAGTATTACTTTTACCGTGCACAATTTTTACATATAGATAATGACCGTGCGAGGGTAGGTTAACTTAGCTGTCTTTGCGTTGAAGCTCTCATACTATCTTGAATATATCCAAAAACCTGAAGGGCTAAAGAGGACAAAATTTATTGATTTATTAAGTGTTTCACTTTGTGGCCACTTCTTGATGCAGTAAGCGATCAGCTTGAAGAAGACCATGGCAGTTGGGCTGGCTATTCAAAGTGAAGGTGGGCAATATGCTGGCAAGATTACAGTTTTTGTAGTGTTATCTTGCATGATTGCTGCAACTGGAGGAATAATCTTTGGTTATGACCTTGGAATTTCAGGTTCTTTATTTTCGAAATTTTACAGTACGGTACGATGGTTTGCTATCATAGTTGTTGACTGTCCATAGAATTAACTTAAAGAAAACACTTTGCAAAAAGAATTTTGGTGTAATGAAAAATTGAAGTGCCAGATTTAATATTCTGTATGTTTATGTGAAGGTGGGTTGACCTCAATGGAATCATTTTTGAAGGAGTTCTTTCCACATGTATACAACAAAATGAAGGAAGAAACAAAGACAAGCAACTATTGCAAATTTGATAGTCAATTATTGACACTTTTCACTTCCTCTCTCCATATAGCTGGTCTTATTGCCTC
Source organism: Fraxinus anomala (assembly GCA_903798345.1). Taxonomy (NCBI): domain Eukaryota; kingdom Viridiplantae; phylum Streptophyta; class Magnoliopsida; order Lamiales; family Oleaceae; genus Fraxinus; species Fraxinus anomala. Next base: position 11,956 of record CAIGRN010103254.1, on the reverse strand, counting down.
TTTCTTTGCTTCACCGGTCACTAGGGCCTACGGCCGGAAGCTATCAATTTTGATTGGTGGAACTGCATTGGTTGCCGGTGCCGCCTTGGGTGGAGCGTCGTATAATATTTACATGCTATTGCTCGGTCGTGTTTTACTCGGTATTGGGATTGGTTTTACTAATCAGGTAATTAGATAGTGTTATGTATACCTTTATTGTTATTATTCTGACTTTTAATTTATGTCTTTTTCATATTTTCTCAAACCAAGACTATAAAATGAACAGGTAAATAAGCCCAGATTTCCAAGACCATTAGATATAGTACAGTGCAAAGATCTGTACATCTTAATGCTGAATTAAAAACAGGTTGAAAAAAAGCGAGAAGATTTGGCAGTCCATAGTGTTCTGGTTTATCAAATGACTTTATGAAGTTTTGCTGTTGAAGAAAGTATTCAAATAATATACATGATGCCTTTAGACAAATTAAACTTTTAGATCAAATAATATAACACGGTATTAGAGTAGGCAAATGCATTGATACAAGTCTCACCGTCGCTCATTTATTTAAAAATTGTACATGTGGAAGGCTTAATTTAATGGGAAAAAATGAATCTCGCATATAGTGAGCGGATTTGTTGAAAATAATATATAAATGATCCTCTCTAACCACTTAATCTTTCTTTTTTTTGCTTTTGCCTCAACAATATACCATATAAGGAGAAGAAAATGGGAACAATGTGTCTAGGAATGAAATAGTATTAGGGAATTTGTTGAAACCGGAAACACAATTAGAGAAGAAGCAAAAAACCAGAAGGGCCAATTTGACATAATCGTACAATGTAACCCTTTGAAAAGCGTTCAAAATAAATTATTAAAAAACGTGCTCATCAGCTACACAAGTTGCTAGTAAAAAGAAATATAAAGCTCAATGTCAATTAGTAGTGTATCTAAATTGTGTTATTTATATCAATTAAATAGTTCTCTTTTGAGTGTTAAACTCTGCAAACTTAATGTAAATTTGTTAATATTCTACCTATCATCTATTGTCTGCAGGCAGTTCCATTATACCTATCAGAAATGGCATTGTCCAAATACAGGGGTGCTTTTAACATGGGTTTTCAAATATGTCTAAATATCGGTTTTATAATGGCCACGTTTACAAACTATTGCACTGTTAAAATCAAAGGAGGCTGGGGTTGGCGAATTTCGTTAGCAATGGCTGCAGCCCCGGCTGCAATTCTGACTGTTGGAGCGATTTTCCTCCCAGAGACACCAAATAGCCTAATTGAGCACGAAGATGATCACGTAAAGGCCAAGCTAATGCTGCAAAGAATTCGAGGTGTTGATGACGTTCAAGTAGAACTAGACGATCTCATACAAGCAAGTTATGCTTCAAAATCAGTTAAACACCCGTTTAAGAATCTTTTGCAAAGAAAATATAGGCCTCAACTCATTATGTCAATGGCAATTCCATTCTTCTTACAAGCAACAGGAATCGGTGTGATCGGGTTCTATGCTCCAGTACTCTTTCGAACAATTGGTTTAGCAGAAAGTACAGCCCTGTTGTCGACAACGTTGCTCTCATTCGTGGGCTTAGGTTCGACTATTGCATCATCTTTGATAGTCGACAAACTTGGTAGACGAGTTTTATTTCACTGGGGCGGGATTCTAATGTTCGTTACACAAATGTTGATTGGGGCAATAATGGCTGCCAAATTGGGGGATCATGGAGAATTAAGCAAAGGGTGTGGCATATTAGTTCTGATCTTAATCTGTGTGTACGTTGCTGCATTTGGTTTGTCATGGGGACCATTGGGATGGGTTGTTACAAGTGAAATTTTTCCACTGGAAATAAGGTCAGCAGCACAAAGTATTAATATAGCTACGAGTCTTCTTTTTACATTCGTCATTGCTCAAGGTTTTCTTGCTATGCTTTGCAAAATGAAGTCTGGAATTTTCTTCTTCTTCGGGGGATGGGTGGCATTGATGACCGGATTTATCTACTTTTTCCTGCCAGAAACCAAGAATATTCCGATTGAGAAAATGGAGAAAATCTGGGGGGAACATACTTTCTGGAGTAAATTTGTTCCTAATAGTCAAGAGTACGAAAACAATAAGACTGAGGTAGCACGATCCTGGTAATATAGTGTATTACTCCAAAAATTGCGTCGATGCTTTTACTTTCTTGTCGTAGGTTACATGATTTTCTGAATTCTGTGTAATGAAGGTTTCCTAACTTTAATTTTGTGTATGGTGTGGTATTCATTCTGCTTGTACCACTGATTTCTCTCGAAATCCTCAACTCGTGTACATAAAAGATAATGGACTACGTTAATTTATAATAGACTAAGCTCGAAAATTTGATTTAAAAAAAAAAAAAATTTCATGCACTGCGATACCATTAGAAACTTCTCAATTTTTCCATTCCAATTAGTTCACAACTTTGGAATGTTTTATTTTCTTGCTCCACTTGCAAACATCATCATATTTTATAATAAAATATCTTCATTAATTTTCTTACCTTTGGTTTCGTATTTTATTTAATAACTGTAGCTACGATTCCAAACATTTCATTTTTTTCATTTTTTTAATCCTAATTTTTCATTTATTGCAACCACGATCAAACCATTCATTCACGTGCGACCAAAGGAAACATGGACAACTTCTATTCATATGTTTGTTAGTTGACAAAAAAATAGATTTTGCCAAATTGCTTAAGGTGCCCGTATGTAAAAATTGAAACCCAAAAAGAAAAAATTATGACCCATTAGCCTCCACTCCATTCCCCAAACCCACACATTTCATCCTCGCGCTTTCTAAGTCTCTCACTGTCTCTACATTCTCCGCTCGCCCTCGATCAGTCAATTGTGTGTAAGATAGGCTCAATTTCTGGGAATCTGCTTACCTCTAAGCTCTATATCTTATCTCTTTTAGATTTTTTTTCTCAATATAATGTTTTTGTGTGGATGTGGTGTTTTGAATTTTTACAGATGCATTAACCTAATTTATTTTTTTTCCTTAAGCTTGCTACTACATTACTTACTCATTTCAAAAGGTTTAGCATGTCCAGTTGTCTCTCTATCTGATTCCCAAAAAAGATGTAAATTTAATCCGTTCAGTGTTTCGATTTGCTTTAATCATTTAAGTAGAATTTTGTATAGATTGACTGAAAAGCTGAGTGTATGCTACACGAGGATCACCTTGAACGAATTAGGTATTGAACAATGAACATATTGATTTAGTTATACTGTAGGCTGTAGGTATTTTCTCGTAAATATTCAGTAGAATGTTTGCCTCTAAAATGATTGTTAAATGAAAAAGGAGTGAAACATTTGTAATGGACTTGGTTTGGAATGTGGATTTATTTCTCGAAAATGTTAATGGAGAAAATGATATCAATTTTTCTGCTGGGAAATCAATGGTTGAGGAAGGTTGCACACCCAATCCCATCCTTCATGGATTGTTGAGGAAATATAGATGAAAGTTTTGTCCAGAATTCCCTCCTGAGGCATGATTTTCTTGAACGTTACAGCCTGAGTTTCCAAAAAAAGATGAAATGGCTGCTGCTAATGCGGATTGAAAAGTTGGATCACAGGCAACTCCCTTAGTTGCAGCTGCAATTTCATCTGTCGTGTGCATATTCTGTACTACTGGAGAATATGGACATTACTATGGATATAAGGTTGAGAATTATAAGATGCTCCTATATGGTTTCTGTGTTGAACAATGTCCCTGAATGGGTATGGAATTCGTTATTCCAGGCTACTTTTAGGGTGTTGGAGTCGAAGATGAAGAGGATGGCGTTGATCGAAAATTGAGACATGTAGACGTAGAGGTCATAGCAGAAAATAAGGTTGAAGATAATTCATTATTAGAGGAAATATTTAGGTTTGGTAAGGTCAAGAACAGCGGGAGGGTGCGATAGGGAAGTCGAGATGGAAGCTCGAGGAAAATAGAAAGGCTGGGATTTGGTTAAGTTATTCGTGAAATTGAAGTTGAATCCATGGAGATTAGTACTAGTGGAGGAGATAGCTGAGACTCCAAGGCCTTCTTTTGAGGTGGAGAAGTCGGACTTTAACATGGCACCAGCTGCAGAGGTTGCAGAATCCACGGCCTTAGCTGATACTGAAAGTGGATGGTTGTGTGTTCCTTCATAAGTGGTGATCAAAACTGACATGTTTTCTGCGCATCTGCAATCCTAAAAAATGAGATAGCAGTTAGACAGAGGTTCTAAAAATTGACCCAAATATCAAAGATAGTGTGTCCGACGGCAAGGATTCTATTGTAGATGAATTTTATGTTTCAAAATCAAAACCTTGTTGGGAACAACTTCAAATTAGATAAATATGACTTTCAATGTTATATATGAATTTATTATATTGACTTTCTTAAATTTCAGTCCCTGCTTCCTAAATTCTTGGATCTGCCCTTGATTAATTATTTAGATTCAAGAAAAACAATATATGGACCATATATTAATCATGGTATCCAGCAGTAAAGTTGGATGTAGCCTTGTGCACTCACGATGAACTATCCCGTCCAAAATTTCATATTGTTCAAATGAGTAGAACATGTTCTTCACGTGCCAACTGGATTCATTTTTTTGTCAAAGGCATGATATGTGTACAATTTTTATAAATAGATAGTGATACGTTAATGTTTTATTTACTTAAATCGTGCATGAACTTATCTCTAATAATTCAACTTTGCTTCCAGTTTTTGATGCAGTAAGCGATCGGCTTGACGAAGGCCATGGCAGTTGATAGTGAAGGCGGGGAATATGCTGGCAAGATTACAGGTCTTGTAGTGTTATCTTGCCTGATTGCTGCAACTGGAGGAATAATCTTTGGTTATGACCTTGGAATTTCAGGTTCTTTACTTTCTTGAATTAACTTAAGAAAGTAACACTTAATATGTTGTTGTAAGAGGAATTTGGTGAAATGAAATATTAAAGTGTCTGATGGAATTCTCTATGTTTATGTGAAGGTGGGTTGACCTCAATGGAATCATTTCTCAAGGAATTCTTCCCAGAAGTTTACAAAAAAATGAAGGAAGAAACAAAGACAAGCAACTATTGCAAATTTGATAGCCAACTGTTGACACTTTTCACTTCCTCTCTCTATATAGCTGGTCTTATTGCCTCTTTCTTTTCTTCACCAGTCACTAGGGCCTTCGGCCGGAAAATATCAATCTTGATTGGTGGAACTGCAATTCTCGCCGGTGCTGCCTTTGGTGGAGCGTCTTATAATATTTATATGCTGTTACTCAGTCGCGTTTTGCTCGGTGTTGGCCTTGGTTTTACCAATCAGGTAATTTGATAGTGTAGTGTAGTGACTTATGTAGCTCATAGTTTTTTTAAATTTTGAAGTGTTTCTGACTCCCTTGTAAATTTATGTCTTGTTATTGTTATTAGGAATAATTGCAGCAAAAGTCTCAAACCTTTGAAACACTAGCAGATTTTTCCCAAACCTTTTATTTATTGCACCCGTCGCCCCTAACCTTTCCAAATGTTGTAGGTGAAACCCTTTTGAACGGTTTCCATCAAAGATGCCGTCAGTTGACCAAAAAATTTAAGTCGGGCCATTTTTGACCAATTATATGAGGGTAAAATAGTAACTTTATAATATTAGCATATAAAATAATTCAAAAAATTCAAAAAAAAAGGAAAGGAAAAACTTAAAACTTTCTTCCCCAACCGAACTCCACCCCTCCCCTCGCCCCCACCCCAGCCTCCACAACAAACCAGGAAACCAATCTTTATCTTTGTCGACGGCCGAATGCTAGAGATGGTGGGTAAAATATGATAAAATTCACATATATTTGCAGGTGGGTTTACTGAATGTCGATGGGTACTATAACTACCTCTTCAACTTCATTGACAAAGCAGTAGATGATGGGTCCACCCCACCCCACCCCACCCAACCCAACCCACTGTTGCCGATCAACGACCTGCACGATGGGTTCATTGCAAAAGATGCATCTCAATCTGAATGTCCATCTCAATCTGGACTTAGTTTTTGGGGAAAAAAATCAATGGATTTGCATATATTTTCCTTCTCTTGCAACTTGCAACTTTTTTCATCGTTGGATGTGTTTGTTCTTGTGGTGATGTTCTTGAATTATTGGTGAAAATGAACTGTGGGAAGAAACCTTTTTTTTTATGTGTCTGGGTTGTTTTAATAATTATTTGTGAGCTTTTCTGTTTATGGGTTGCTTGGAGTTTGAATTTTATTGATCAATTTCAAGATCATTTGGCAAAATTGGGTTGATAGAAATCCTTGAAAATGTTGTTTTCCTTTATGATATGTTCATGTTGGCGTTTGAGACAATTTCGAAAGCAATCGGATAAAATTTGAGGCTTAAGGAAAGGGAATACAAAGTGGAAGACTCTAGAGCTTCCCATGAAAGAGCTTTACCCAAATTACATTAAATGGAGATGCAAACGGAGCTTTGGCGTTGGCCGACGGGTTGCAGCTGTTTTTCTAGGGTTTTGGTTATGAGGGTGGGGGAGTTGGTTTTGGGAGAAGATAAACATTATTTTCCTTTTAGTTTTTTAATTATTTGAATTATTTTATATGGTAATATTATAAAGTTACCATTTTATCCTAATTTAATTGGTAACAAATGGTCAAACTTCAGTTTTTGGGTCAACTGGCGGCATCTTGGATAGAAACCATCCAAAAGGGTCTCATCTGCAATGTTTGAAAAGGTTAGGGGTGATGGCTGCAACAAATTAAAGGTTTGAGGAAAGTTTGCTAGTGTTTCAAAGGTTTGAGACTTTTGCTGCAATTATCCCTTATTATTATTTTGTTTTTCTATTTGTGTTCAATTTTTCAAACAACAATAGATACAGTAGTACACTGCAAAGATCTATGCATCACTAAATCCTAATGCTTTGTAAGAACAAATTGAAAAGAAGTAGAAGATTTAATACTCTAATTGCCTTTAGTGAATTTGGTTTATCAAATTACGGGCATTTTTCTTCAGTTTGATCCTTTGATATTGCCTGAACAATATACTATGAAGCAGAGAAGAAAATGGGAACAATGCGTCTAAGCAGGAAACTGTATTATGGATTTTTTCGGGAACATATTTACTCAAAAAGGTACAAAACTAGAATGGCTAATTTGATATATCCTACCATGTAATCCCTTTAAAAGTGTTCTGAATGAATTGTTTAAAACTAAATGGTTCCTTTTTGATGCTCAAACATAAATAAATAAATGAAAAGTTTTTCTGAGAATCTTATATTTAGCTTCCTGAACCAAACAATCGTTTTTGTCTTCTATTACACATTATTTTTCTACCACTTAATGTAAATTCGTTAACATTCTGCATATTATCTATTGTTTGCAGGCAGTTCCATTATACCTCTCAGAAATGGCACTATCCAAATATAGGGGAGCTTTTAACACTGGTTTCCAAATCTTTCTTAAAATTGGTTTTATAATAGCTACGATTATAAACTATTGCGCTGTTAAAATCAAAGGAGGTTGGGGTTGGCGAATTTCGTTAGCAATGGCTGCAGCCCCGGCTGCGATACTGACTATTGGGTCGTTTTTCCTCCCTGAGACACCAAATAGCCTAATTCAGCAAGTAAATGATCACGAAAAGGCCAAGCGAATGCTGCAAAGAATCCGAGGTGTTGATGATGTCCAAGTAGAACTAGACGATCTCATACAAGCAAGTTGTGCTTCAAAATACGTCAAACACCCATTGAAGAATCTCTTGCTAAGAAAATAGAGGCCTCAGCTCTTCATGTCAATAGCAATTCCCTTTTTCCAACAAGCAACAGGAATCAATGTGATCGGGTTCTATGCTCCAGTACTCTTTCGAACAATTGGCTTAGCAGAAAGTGCATCGCTGTTGTCAGCAACGCTGCTTTCATTCGTGGGCTTAGGTTCGACTATTGCATCATCTTTGATAGTTGACAAACTTGGCAGACGAGCTTTATTTATCTTGGGCGGGATTCTAATGTTCGTTACACAAATGTTCATTGGAGCAATAATGGCAGCTGAATTGGGGGATCATGGAGAATTAAGCAAAGGGTATGGCGTTTTGGTTTTGATCTTAACTTGTGTATACGTTGCTGCTTTTAGTTTGTCATGGGGACCCTTGGGATGGGTTGTTACAAGTGAAATTTTTCCTCTGGAAATAAGGTCAGCAGCACAAAGTATTAATGTAGCTACAAGTCTTCTTTTTACATTCATCATTGCTCAAGGTTTCCTCGCTATGCTTTGCCACATGAAGTCTGGAATTTTCTTCTTCTTTGGGGGATGGGTGACATTAATGACTGGATTTGTCTACTTTTTCCTGCCAGAAACCAAGAATATTCCTATAGAGAAAATGGAGAAAATATGGGGGGAGCATACTTTCTGGAAAAGATTTGTTCCTAGTATTCAAGATTATGAAAAGAGTATGATTGAAAAAGAATGATTAATTTGATTATTTGAAAATGAGTCCATCCTGCTAATATATATGCATTATAGTGTGTTACACCAAAGGTATGTCGACTAAAACATTTATGCTTCTATTTTCCTGTCATGGATAATCAGAGCTACGTGATTTTCTGTATTCTGTACAATGAAACCAGCATATATACCAGCACGAGTTTCCAAAATTTAATTTACTGTAGAGTATTTTCTGACTTGCTTACATAATAGAGAGAGATAAGATTTGGAATACCATGTAACGATTAGTTTAATTTCTACTGATATATCGACTTTAATTTTATTTTGGTATTTTGATGAGGAATGAATCTTATGCTCCATCTGTTTTGCCAATCAGCTCCTTGTTGTTTCCTACATTTTTTTCTTTCAAAACCAGTGTTTTTTTCTAGATTCTATCATCTGTTCAATTGGCTAATTCTCTTTCTTTCTAGTGATAACATGAAAACAAATTCCATTATAATTAGTTTACTATCCATCCTCCAAAGAAGAAGAAGAAAATTCCAGACTTGAAATGGCGAAGCATTGCTGAAAATGTTTGGCCAACCACAGAAAGTGAAGAGAGTTTATTGGAAATTAACCGGCCTAATGCAGGTCAATAACAAAACTAAATGAGCGTACCTTTGTTTAGTCCACCATTATTCTGCCTACAGTTAATTGGGAGACAAACATTTGAATATGATAGCTGCACTGCCCAAATTAACTTGTTTGGAAGAGAATAGTAGTATAGAATGCAATCACATTGATTCCAGTTGAAAGAATGGTGTTGCTATAGACATGACAACCTGATGCCTGTATTATCTTTGTATGATATTCTTTTAAGGCTTTTTTATGGTTTACGAACGTCGCTAGCTTTGATGAGATCGTTTAGTTCTGCTTGAGCATCATCTATGTCTCGGACTATATACAACATGAGGGCACTAGAAATCACGCGTAATGGGCTGAAGAGGATGCTGGTCGACAAATGGAGCTCAGTCTAACTTGGTGTTAAATAATTTTTATGTTCAGAGTATATTCACACTACATTGTGGTACAGGACATTATGCACTGTTTATAGGTCATTGAACTTGTACTATGTGTTTCCACTTTGTCCCTCGTCTTCTGTTTTTTCTTTAATTCGCTCAACTCAAAATTGATGTCAGTGAGTCAACAAGCATCAATTTGCAAACTAAGAATTTGTGTCGTGTTTTGGGAAAAAAAAACTATAATTATGTTTGCAATATAAGTTCAGCTGGGACATGAAGCAAATGCAATGACAATCAACCTCTATATATTTAGTTTTCAAGAAGTACGCAATTTACGGTAATTCAAATGGCACTCATATTATCAACTAGAGGTGCAGAATTAGTCTCAGTAAATCCCAATTCGGAAAGCAGTTGACGAATTCAAACCACCTTTGAACATGAAGATGACAATGCTCTAGATTCGGCTTTGGTAGAAGAATTGGAAACTCGCTCGTATTTTCTACACTTCCAAGAAATGAGAGCTTCTCCAAGATAAATACACCAACCCGTATGTGAGCATCTTAAATTAGGAGATCATGCCCAATCAAAATCTAAGAAGCACGGATATTTGTAAATTCATTACGTACACATATTCGATACATATCAAGATTGGATACTCTTTAATACGCTCAGATACGTATTGAATACGTTATTTTAATTATATATTGAATACGTATTTTTTAATTATTTTCGATACATATCGGATATGTTAGGATACATGAAGAAGAATTTTATTAATTTTAAACTTTTTTAGAATTCATTATTATTGTCTATAGATTGACGAGAAAAAAAATACTTAATAGATAACTATTATTAGTAATATTATCAATAACTTATTGAAAATAGATAATATTTATTGAAACAGAAAACTAGAATTTTAATTTAATTGAAAACAGGGTTTTTCTTTGGAAATATACAATAATATTAAATCATTAAATACATGTAAAATAGTGTTAATGGTTAACAAATATATTTTTATCATTAAAAATAGATAACAGTATTAAATCTATATTCAAAAGAAGAATTCAAAATGTGGGATATTGTCGGAGATTAATTTGATACTCTTAAAGGTGTTGGACGGCTTGATATTGCTAATATACCATTCGATGAGCCAATGTTGGAGGTTGTTATTTTAATAATAACGAAGAAGTTGATAATGGTGATGTTGAAGAGTTGGGACAATTAAAGATTAAGATAAAAATGCTCTACTGTTTTATTTTAATATTATTATCGTGCCCTGTTTAATCTTTTTATAACAATGAAATTACGCTAAATTTTATATATACACGTATTTGCGTATTCTAATTTTTTTTTTTAAAAGTTGTATCGATATGTTAGGCAAATTGTTGTCAAACGACCTCGCGGGCAATGATGTTAATTATTATTTATTCAGTCAACAAATAACTGAATTGAGACATCAATACCACAATTGTAACGACATAAACCTATAACCTACTTGGGCCATTTGAAGTAGCCTAATTTTATTAGAACTACTCATGGCTTGACTCATTACTCCTTGGGTGGCTTTTTTGGTTGATAGCCCATTTATTCTTTCCTTATTTCCCGTCCCTTGGCCTTGGTGGTGTGAAAACATTATTTACAAAGCCTACCTTTTGAGTGAAAGAAGCAGGTTGCAATCTTCTTGCTTCGTGCTTCCTCTGTGTAGCGTTTTCTTCCATCTCTCTTTCAGCCTTATGGCTAATTCTTGTGGCTGCAAATAGTTCATATCGTGTCCTTTGTGGGCAACCAAGCAAGCGGAGTAAAGGGGTGATTATAGGAATGTTTTGGGTCTTGGAACATTGTGGTTCGATTCGGTCTCTTTGTGAAATACTGAGCCCGGAAGCTTTGGTGTCAATATTCTGCCCAACACGATATATTCATATAGTATCGTATTCAAATTACTCATGCGAATCCAAGCTTCTTAAACCAGAATTATTGTAAGCTCAAAGAGTTAGAGAAGATTCAATCTTGTAAAACAATTCCCGATTGGAAGTCCCAAGCAAATAGCGAGTATACGTTTAGCTACTCAAGATGCAAATGTCTGAGGTTGATGCATAAATTGATTCATCAAGTTTAGTGCATAAGAGATGACTGGTCATATATTTGTCAAATAAATTAAGCTCCCTACTAGTTGGCGATATGTTGAAGGAGCAGACAGTAAATTGAAAATTTTGGCAACTGGGATAGCAAACACAAGACTGGCAAATGCAGAAAAATACAAGACCAAGGCTCAACCATTTATAGCTACGTCCAGTTCCCGTTGAACTTAAGAATTTTGGACAGCATTTTTTAGAAAAAAAAAACATATTCATGATTCTAAGAGAATCAAGATATTCGCTTTAAGAATATGAACAGAGACACATATGACATATTACTAGTATGTATTGTTGGGAATTTACTTAAACATGCGCAGCGAAAAATAAGCAATTTTCAATTCCCACCAAGGATCTACATTGTATTTAGATAGAAATTGTGATAGAAATTATACTTTTGATGATTTCTGCAAACTCCTTTGCTTTTTCTTG
>CAIGRN010103246.1:0-10990 GCA_903798345.1 Fraxinus anomala | reverse complement strand
TGAATTGGCTATAATTCATATTCCTTTGTGCATGTGTTCAGGGGCTTGGCAGGTTTTTGGAGGGTTTAATAACGTATTAATTTCTATATACTTAAAAGATTTAATTAGTTAATAGGATATTAATCAATTTAATTAATTTTTTAGGGTATTGGACCTAATTTGCCCAAAGAAACTTTTCTCAATAAACAAAATATGGCGAAATGAAAAGACGTTAGGATTTTTTAATTAGCCCTTATTTGATCCCTGTTATTTAAAAAAAAAAAATTATCTCTCTTCTTTTTAACTAGACATTCTTCATTAAAATAATATTACACACAAATTCAATTTTTATTTTTATTTTTTAACTACACATTCTCTATCAATTCAAAAATGCATTTTTTGCTAAATAATGGGACCCAAACAAGGGCTTAATTGCTTAATGAAAATATAAGAAAAATAATCTTTAAATAGTATTGTTAGCTGATAAATAAAAAGATATATGTATCCTTAAGATAAACAACTAATATATTTAAAATCACCCTTTAAATTCATGATGATGTTGCAAGAAGCATAAAAAATCTGCCAAACAAATAATGAAATTGTGAAGTGGAATGTGACTTTGTAAACATGTCAACAATCTGCATGGAGGAATGAACAAAAGGAAACATGAGAGTGTCAAGCTGATCATGATGTTGCGTGACATGGTAATCAATCTTAATATGTTTGGTCCTTTTATAGGATATTGATTGTGCACAATTTGAATAGTACTTTTATTGTCACAATATAATGAAGTGGGTCAGTGTAAAAATATACAAATAGAGTAACAAAACTCTCTTCTAAGTAATAGAAGTCATGACACGATACTCATACTTATGTGAAAAATCTACAAACAATATCTTGCTTCTTATTCTTTCAAGAAATATGGGAATTGCCAAGAAAGATACAGAAGTTAGTGGTAAATCGACGATTTGTAAGATCACTAGCCTAATCAGCATCAGAATATATTCTCAACTCCAAGGATGAAGTAGACGAAAATCAAAAACTCTGAAACTGAATACCCTAAAGGTACCTCAAAATGCCAAAAAAAAAACTATAGTCTAATAAACTATAGTAAGCGAGTTAACAAATTGACTAACTATATGAAAGTGATGATGAGATAAACAAAGCAACCAACAACAATATGATATAAACTAGAATCCGATAATGGAAAACTATCATAAGGAGAATACAGAGCTTTAAGCTTAAAAGATGTATCGACAGTCTTATTACTAATAAGACGAGCGAGCTCATCTATATCATTTATATATTTAGATTGGGAAAGAAGATAACATTTTAGAGAGGATGTGACTTCGTTAAAAATTCACAAGTTTCGGGAGTTAAATTTGACATTTGAAAAGTTTTCAGGACTTAATTGCAAAATTTAGAATAAGAATGACTAAAGACTAAAGTTGCATGAGAAAATGAGTCCAAATGATAAAAATAGAATTATTTCTTTTTTTTTCTCAAACTCTTTGTGGAAGTCAATTTGAACGAGAATTTTGTCCTTGTTAATCCTTGCTTGGAATTTTATCGTTGTTAGCAACATTTTGTTGACTATGCTGAAAGTATGTCGTTTAGTTTAGGTGCTGTTAACCATAGTCGTGATGTAAATATTTCATGGTTTTTATTGCATGGCTCGTTCAGTCATGCCTTTTAATTGAAGTGTAGTTTTCTGTTTTTAGAATCATGCTTTCGTTACTGATGGCCCTTCGTTTATGTCTACGTCGCTACATATTCAATAATTAGATGCTTCTTAAACTACTTTTAGGAGCAATTGTTTGGGTCCGAAAGAAATTTAGAATCCATTGAGTTGCCGAATGAATTTTCCGGAACGCAACTAGTTTTCAAGATCACTTCTGGCTTTTCCACTTTATTCTCTCTTTCTAGAAAAATGGTTAAATAAAGGCACTGACATAAAATTAAGCCGCCTTCTTAACAAAGTGAAGATTGACCATTTGAATCCATTTCTTTACAATTATAAAAGGATGGTTTATAAGAAATGGAAGGCGAATTGCAATTGGACTCGGTAAAAAAAATGAGTTTCTTTGCATTTCGTGTGCAATACTTTAAAAAAGGGGTACGTCAATTCGAAACTAGCGGTCATGAGAATTGTTCATACGCTCTTAAAATCTTGATTTCTGTTTGCTTCAAGTTGTCATTTATTTGATACTTAAGATGTGTTTGAGCTACATTAATTTGAAAGTATATATTTTGGAATAGTAAATTGATGGAGAATGTGTGGTTGAAAATGAGTCGATGAATGAGAATGAAAATTTTAATATAATTAAACATGAGCTTAAATAGTACCTCCCTAACCAACCAACAAGAGTTTAAGCCATTTTAATTTTTACCAGAAAATGTTGCCCTCCTAGATGACAGATGTAGTGTGGAAAGGGCATGATTGGATGTAAAAACTGATTTTTTTAAAATAAAAATAATACAATGATATGCACATACGACAGGACAATGAATCCATAGACACAACACAAATGGTGGCAATTTATTTTTTACTCAAGCCGTGAATCAAAATATTATTATCAATTCAAGAAGATATCGCTATTTTTAAGGGTAAATATTGGATATGAAATTCTATCTTAAAACGCCAATCTTCTTAAACAAGAATGGTCGTTTGACAACGAAAGGTAATGTTACGTGTCCAACATCAATGCAAACTAACTATAGTAAAGTATCAAACATTCAAAAAGCTTTGATTGTGTTTCAAATTTCAATACGTCTTTCTTTGTTGTTATTTTATCTCGTAGTATCTTCTAGTTTTTGAAAGACGAGAATCGAGATTGTGCAGAGATAAAAAATGTATTCCTTTTCCTCCTCGTTTTCGTTTAATATCTCGTAATAATTTTTGTTCGCTTTAAAGGCCTGTACGTTTCTTCCGTAAATAGACATTTTCTTTTGCAGGAAGGAAACTTAAAATAATAAATATTACAAAAACAATGCGAATTCTAGAAAAAATTCCTCCTGCCCAATCCATTGGCGATAGGGAAAAATCCTACCAGGTCTTGCCTGTAGGGTAAATACGATTTTTTCTTATCACCTTCCCTTATTGTTCTGTTCCGTATATACAATGCTTCGTGAGGTGAATTCGCCACCGATTTCTCGCCGGAGACGACTCGCTTCGCAGTTGAATTTTTTGAATATTCAATTTCTTTTGGTTTTTCTTCTTTGTGTTTGGGTGTTAAAAAGACGAAAGAGTCCTTCCCCTCGCTGTTGCATCGTCGAAGCAAATCTCGAAACTTCCACTTCTTCGATGCCGATCCCGATCCGGTGGACTTGCTCTTTTTACACTGACTCGGCGATGACTTAGAGACTTTAGGCTTCCATACGCAGTAAGTTCCCGGAGGTATAATCTCCAATTCATCGGCTTCCGATGAGGATGATGAAGGATACTCCTTCTCACGATTTTCCAAAAACTTCTTCTTCAATGGAATGCTAGTACTCTCCACTCCTTCATCAGACAAACCTTTATCAAAATCGTCATGACTTTCAAAAAGATCGCGGTTAAATACGGGAAACACTTGCTTGATTTGGCCGCCATAGATGAATTCCTCAGCCAAAAACCTTTCGTTTTCACCTACCAAAGCAAACTCAAAATCATCATCTTCTAAAGCGTCGTTTGTGTTAAGTCCGGTGAATTCATTAGCAATTTCTGAAATTCTATCTGTCGAATAGCTGTTGAAACTCGGGCAAACGCAGAGCTCCTCTTCACCATCCGCCATTTTGTTTATCATCAAACTGTTCGATGTATATTAATATGTAAGTATACGTATAGAAAGAGAGATGGGACGAGGGTTTTCTTTTATGGAGGANAATTCTATCTGTCGAATAGCTGTTGAAACTCGGGCAAACGCAGAGCTCCTCTTCACCATCCGCCATTTTGTTTATCATCAAACTGTTCGATGTATATTAATATGTAAGTATACGTATAGAAAGAGAGATGGGACGAGGGTTTTCTTTTATGGAGGAAGACGAGGAGTACGTTGGGGAAGGAGAGGGCATATATATTTAAGGAAAAGGAATGGGCAATGGCAGATTTGACGGTCGTTAGTTATTCACACAGTTCACGCGGTAATTCCCACGTGAGTTTCTAGAATTCAATTCGGGTCACACGCAAGTTTCTAGAGTTAAATTATTATTTTTAGAACAATTAATTACCGTTTCTCGATGAATTATTGATTTAGGTCCATGTTTGAATAGGGATAGCAGTGGAACGGGTTCGAAGCAGGGCACTCTCGTCCCATCCAACCCGCGGAGACAATCCCCCACCTCGCCCCATGTCTCACCCCACCTTAGACGGGACGGGGCGGGACGGCGATTTGCCCCCTGTTTTTCGCCCCGTTTAATTTTTATTATTATTAATTTTTATTTTTTTTGTAATTATTTTTTATTTTTTTATTTTTTTTCTTTTGTACGGGGCGGGTTCGGGGCACCCCGTCCCCACAACCCTCGGCGGGGCATCGCCCCATGCCCCGCCCCGCCACCCCGTCGGGGTGGGTTTTTTTTGTCCCATTCAGGGCCGGGGTGGGGTCGAGGCCGGGTAAATTGTCATCCCTATGTTTGAGTTACATTAAAATTTTCATTTTCATTCTTCTACTCATTTTCAACCACACATTCTTCAATAAAATAATATTTTCTATTACATCAATAACTTTTCCTTCTTTTCCAACCATACATTCTCCATCAATCTACTATTCCNCCCATTCAGGGCCGGGGTGGGGTCGAGGCCGGGTAAATTGTCATCCCTATGTTTGAGTTACATTAAAATTTTCATTTTCATTCTTCTACTCATTTTCAATCACACATTTTTTAATAAAATAATATTTTTCATCACATCAATAACTTTTTCTTCTTTTTCAATTACACATTTTTCATCAATCTACTATTCCAAAATATATTCTTCCAAAATAATGTGTCTCAAACACACCCTAAGATCGTTATAGTTTTATTATTACTCTATATCAAGTTTCTAAAATGCATAATACGTGGTAATACATTTCGTTCGAACATTAAGAATTACAAGTGTATGCGTGTCTATGCGAAGCATATAGATAATTATGAATTTTCAATTTTAATATTATCTTAAATATTAAGAACATTATACTTATTTTTTCAAATTTCCAAATATATATATATTGTTCAAAATTATAAATATTACAATTATTTAAACTTTATACATATTCTTTAAATTTTCAACAAAAATATATTACAAACAATCATAAATATTACAATTATTTGAATTTTATACATATTTTTCAAATTTTCAACAAAAATGTATTGCTCAAAATCATAAATATTACAATTGCTTGGTAATCAACTTAGAATTTATGTTCCTCTTGTAGAGGTAAGATATCATCATTAACCTTTTTTTTCATTAACACAACCATTAACAGTTCAAGATTGTACATTACTAATATCATTTGTTAGTAAAATTAGAGAAAGGCCGAAGAAGAAGGAGGCTTAGACTTTAAATTGGTGTAGATAATTTGTAACTCTACGAAAAATTTGTTTTGATTTTTTAATTTTCTAAACGTCAAATCCTTACATGTTGCTACATATAATTCATGAGCTTGAGTAAGTTAGGCAACCTTTTTTTTTAAGTTATAAAAATGAGTCGGGTTTCGTTAGGCTAATTTTGACATAATTTTTAATACAAATGCATGCATATTTTGGCATTTAAACGTGCATATACTATCAACGAAATAAGTTGACTGCATTATCATGTGCATACTCCATATGCGAGGTATTTCGAAAACGCATTGAGCCTACTTGCATATGTGAAGCATATCCGCGCATTTTGGAATACTGGTTTATATATACGTTTCTTATACATAGTTATAAAATGACTTTAGTTGAAAAGTTAAATGATTATAAATTAAGCATCGACCTTGATTTCAAGATGTTATGATTATTATAATCATACTACATGTACATTAACTTTTATATTAAGTTTGACATTATTTGACATGAAATTTATCATAGTCATTATTTTTACATTACCTTTTCACATCACCGACTAAATTTTTGACACATAGGGAATGTCCACAAAAATGTAAAAGTAGCTTAATTGTGATTATTGTGTCACTTAAATGTGACACGGTCAAATCACTATTTTACACGGACTAATTTGGTGAAATAAAACTTTATTAGGCTTAAATTCAATCAAATTAATTCAAACTTTGTATTAAAATATCATCAATAAAAGTGGCTCCTCGAGTAGGTTCACACAATAATCTGTGTCTTGTAGAAATGTCTATAAAGTCTTGTTTGACTCTTGAGATAAGATAGGTTTAAAACTTAAAACTTTTATCAAATATGGCTTCATCTTTTGAAAAAAATGAGATATCGCATGACAAAGTTAAAAATAAATAAATAAATAAAGTATAATTTCGAAATTTCAAACTGTCCACCTATTCACCATTATCAAGTTTTCAATTTCTTATATTGATTTGTTTTGCTTCCCCTGTTTGGTAGAGATTTTTTTGAAAATAAATTTTGTAAAAATTGATTTTTAAAAAGTATACAACTCAAAAGTAGGAAAAAAATTATGAATTCATATATAAATTAATTGAAAAATGCTCAGGCGCCCCCCAAATAGGAAGGACACACGTGTCCATTATGGACACGGCTATGTGTACCATAATGTACACATAGTACAACCTAAATTAATTTTATTAAAAAAAACGTATGGTTAAAAATGACTGACAATAAATAAATCTTAGAAAATGGAGACTAAACGGACGAATTAACATATCTAGAAGGTGTGGGGTTCTACATTGAGGAAAAAAAGGTTTTCATAAAAATGAAAATGTTTTTTCACTTATTTAATAATGGACACGGCTATGTGTACCATAATGTACACATAGTATAGCCTAAATTAATTTTATTAAAAAAAAACGTACAGTTAAAAATGACTGACAATAAATAAATCTTAGAAAATGGAGACTAAACGGACGAATTAACATATCTAGAAGGTGTGGGGTTCTACATTGAGGAAAAAAAGGTTTTGATAAAAATGAAAATGTTTTTTCACTTATTTAATAATGGACACGACTATGTGTACATACACATAGTACAATCTAAATTAATTTTATTAAAAAAAATGTACGGTTAAAAATGATTGACAATAAATAAATTTTAGAAAATGGAGACTAAACGGACGAATTAACATATCTAAAAGGTGTGGGGTTCTACATTGAGGAAAAAAAGGTTTTGATAATAATGAAAATGTTTTTTCACTTATTTAAATAATTAAAATGTGTAAAAAAAATGACTATGAAAGTCGTTATTTAGATGCTTCCATTGGTGGGGTCCACCCTGTGAGAAAAAGTTGGCAGATTGGATTTTAATTGAATTAATTTGATAGAAACTGAATTTCGCCGTAACCAATCAAACTGAGTAATATTATGATACAGTTTCTAGAAATCTAATCCCAACACGAAATAGAATAACAACAGTATTCAACGAAATACCTTTCTTGTTTGGAAAGAAACCTATTCTTTTTGTCTTTTTCTTTTCCCAATAAAATTTACTTAGCCGGTTCAAACATATTTGACTAATAAGTCCCTGATTTGAAGGAAATTAAACTGTCGATTCTAATTCAAATCAAAATTAATAATTAATTTTAATTATATATTTCATGAAATTTTTAAATTTTTAAAAATATATTTTATCATTTTCAAAATCTACAAAAAAAAAATTCTGATTTTGATCTCCTTAAAAAAAAAAAGGACTAAGTCCTTGTTTGATTTCACTGAAAGAGTGGATAAAAATTCAATTCAAAATCAATACTTATTATGAAAATAGAGAAAAAGAGGATAGAATATAAGTTAATAGAATTGTATGTATTATATTGAGAACTAAAACTCTATATTTATAGGGAAGAATTAGGAATACAATGATAATAAAAACTAAGACTGCAAGGGTATATACTCATTTGCTAATATTCATACTATTTACAACACTCACCCTTGAATGACACATTACAAAATATCTGGATTGTTAAAATTTTGTAAAAAAAAAAAAAGTCAATTGGACAAAACTTGAGTTAAGAAAAGAGAGTACATATGCTCCCATTGATTTCAATTCTTGCATGAATTCATCATTATCTTGTACGTCAATGTCTTCGAATAACATCGTTTCCATATGAGATATTTATCAATTTTTTATAATTGTAGTAACACGATGAATCAAAAAATAGCTCTTGTTGATCTCGTCAAGAACTTCATACATATCAAAGT
The DNA here is from genome assembly GCA_903798345.1 of Fraxinus anomala. Taxonomy (NCBI): domain Eukaryota; kingdom Viridiplantae; phylum Streptophyta; class Magnoliopsida; order Lamiales; family Oleaceae; genus Fraxinus; species Fraxinus anomala. The sequence goes on along the minus strand of CAIGRN010103246.1, from coordinate 2,720 downwards.
ATTACTTTAAAGGTAAATGTCTTATAGGTTATGGACGTTCATTACACAAAGAATATGTAACATTAAAATGTTATTAGAAAAAACACTGTGGGAAAAATCATAATGAAAGAAAAATATTACATTATTCTTTTAAATACGCTATAAAAGTTGTCTCGTTAAGAACCTTACTAGGAAAACACAATAGGACAAAACATTGATTAGGAAAACCAATAGGACAAAACCCTGATCAAGGGAAAAAAGTACAATACGTATTTACTCCCCCTCATGATAATATCACTTGAGTTATATGCTTCAGATATATTAAGTATTTCAAGGTAACACTAATAGTTATGCCAGATGAATTGACTATATTCAAATTTATTATATGCATATCAAATTTCATATATTGTTATACTGATAAAATAAAGACTTGTGATTACATACATCACGTGATAATATATTTATTTACAAAAGTCTCTACGAAATTCATTATGTAAAGAATCATACATTTTATATTACAACTTTACTTTTTTTATTTTCATTTTGCATAAGTATACACATTTAGATATTTAATTTCAGAAACTTCAAGTTTCTTTAATAAACTCAATTTGTTACGATTGCGTCCATTTATTTGGCTAATTATTACTTCGATCGACATGTTTTGACGAATTTATTTCGATTCCTCGCTATTTATAATATGATGCATTGCATCATGTACTGAAGTGTTATCAACAACTTCTTATTTTTTGATTCTATTTCTTTTCTCATAAGGATATGACTTATTAAGATATCCTAACTTTTAATATATCATGTACCTAAACCTCTTTTGGGGTTTTATAATTTGTTATATATAACTACTTATCAAGAGTATATACCTTCTTAATGAGGTCATCTTTGGTAACTGCTCCATTTTCATTTGGGGATTTTTTATATATTAGAATCAAATATTATCACGCACAGGTGTGTTATAAATTTATCAAATATAATATTAACTAATTGTCCTCCAAAATTTTAATTCGAGTTAGAATATTTAAAATTGGTGTGTAAAATATTTTTGATCTATTTGCTCAATAAATGCATCGAAATGAATTATCTTTTGAACTTTTTATTCGAATCATTTTTTGCGAGAATTTAGATAATGATATATTTGTACATTATTTCCAACTTCTTAATTTCTCTTAATGTTGGGAGAATTGTCCAATCAAATTGACAATTAACCAACCACGTTATAAAATATAATTAGTTTAGAATAAGGGTTTAAACTACGCATTTATTCTTAAATTATTTACTTTTCATTTCAGTGCAATATGGTGGATTAATTGTATATGTATTGCATTATCAAATAACTTGATTAAGAAAAAAACCTTTAACCATAAGCCAATTATAATAGGGGAATTTGATGTTAACATGATGCATAATAGCTTTTTCTAAATAGAAATACGAAGTACTTTGTTTTTAATTAAATTAATTGGAGGTGTTTAACAAATAGTAGTATCAAACCATTTATTGACATCTCAACTAATGCTTATTAAAATGTTGAGATTAAAGTTTACTAGTATTAACAATAAACACTGTCTTAATTGTGTAATATGCAAATTATGCTCATAATTTAGAATTTAAGCAGTAATTTTACAAGCTTTAAGTTGTGAATACCATTCAATCATCTGGTAGATGTATCAAATTCATTAGATACAAATAATATCTAAATGGTCAATGTGGAGTGTGATGAAGCTCCATAGTCACCCTAATTAATTTTCAGAAATATAGGGAATTCAATCCCTATTTAGCTAATGATGATTAATAACCAATAATGAAGAGAATAAATATCATATAAGAATTTTTTTTCTATCGAAGAATCTTCTAGCTCTTCTTAAAATGTCTATTTGAGTTTTTAGATTTTGCGTCATTGTTGATCTATTGATAATCTAATTGGACATAACAAACAACAAAATATAAGAGTTATTGAACTTCGATTCAATACAAAGTTTATCAAAATGGTCACTAGAGTTCAGTTTAGTAAACAAATTAGAAACATTATTAAAAACATTTTAGGTCTTTCTTTTATTTAGTGGAAAACAAATTACTAGCAATAGTAAATTTATCCTTTCATATCAATATTGATTCTTTTGAAATCTCAAAATAATATTTCTCATGCATATTGATATAAATAAAATATTGCTTCTTTAGAAGCAATTTAATTAAAATTTCAATTCTTCAAGATGAATGCAATATTTATATTAAAATTGCTAAATGTTGATTCTTAGAAAATAATTGTTAATTCAATAATATTAATAAATGTAAAATTGAGTTTCTTTCAAAGCAACACATCAAGAATATTGATTTGTATTAATTGAATCAAATAATTCTGCAATATTTTTCTGAAATATTTAAATTTCTGAATCGTATTTTCGTTCCAGAATAACAGTAATATCATACTATTCAGAAGTAATAATATATTATTTTTTAGAGTAATAAATTATATAAGAATTTACTCTTTAGGAGTAAAAAGATAATTCGTGTTAGATTTTATATTATTATGCTCTTGGAGAGTAAGTAAAATATAACTAAAATATTAATGAGAATTATAATGTCCTACTTCAAAGCATGTTATATTTTATTATTACTTTTTCAAGAGTAATATATCAATATTCTTCTAAAATATTAAAAATTATAATTCATACTCTTCATAAGCAAATAATATTCTTCTGAAATATTTATTTATAATGTTGCACTACTTCATA
>CAIGRN010103242.1:0-35601 GCA_903798345.1 Fraxinus anomala | reverse complement strand
TTTTCGTTAATCCATGAAGAGGATCCGATGAGGATGTTTACCCCTATAATTGTACAAGTAAGTAGTTTTAAAATAAATAAATTCTTTTATTGATAAAAAAAACTACAGTAATAAGTTTTTTAATTTTCATAGTTAAGTGAGAATTATTTTCAAAATTAATAGAAAAATTTATTTGGAAATTATAAGTAACTTTTTTAAAGCTTAAACACGATCACGAAGAAGTGAAGTGCAAAGTTGTACAAGTTATTGTCAGTAGGCAGAGAAAACATAAATGCATTCCGCTACCAAGAGATCGACAAATCAATCGCAAACCATAAGTTCAACTCTCTGCCTTTTTTTTTTTTCATTATTTCTTTATTTAAAAAAATCCTTGTCAGCTTATGCCTCACGTGAGTGAAATAATGAAAACCGTCCAAACTAAACACTGATTGGTTTGGGTTGTATTGAGTTTTAACCTATACACTGATTGGATTGAGTTAAATTATGATCAAACAGATCATGTTGAGTTGAGTTTGGATTGATGCAAAAACCGACCCGACCCGACCCGACCCAACCCATGTCCACCCCTAGTCGTGACACCAGTTAAGACAGAAGTATTCCAAGGATTTTGTTGTGAACGTTCAATGTTGAAAAAGAATTTATTTGGTTTGATGGTAGTGTATTGTACCTTTGATTTGATTGTAGTGTACTCTATTATTGTATAAATAGTTATTTACAATTTATTAAGTTAATTAATTATTTTTCTATCTTTTACTAATTAATAAAAATTAAAAAATATCCAAATATTTTCAATTAGCACTATTATAATTTTGTCTGTATGTATTATTAAATAATTTTTAGATTAATTAAAAATTTAAATAATATTAAAACAAGAAAAAAGTTTTTTTACGCTTAAGCCTAGATCGAAACCTGGCATTCACACTTTGCCACACATTACGTTTTTTAACCATTGATTTTTCAGTGAAAATTACATCAACCATCTCTATTTTCTAAAATTCAAAAGTTACTTCCCACTCTCTTTTATTTCTAAACATTTTTTTTATTCCCTACACACACCCTAGTGGATTGATTAGACACACAAACCCTAAACCAAAAAAACACGGCTACCATTACCACCATCGACCATCACCGTCCGAGCAGAACTATGCACTTGTCACAACCAAGCAGCATCAGATCTAGGAATGTCGATTTGACCCGAAAATCAGTGCCCCTACGATACGAGCCGATTTCGGTTTGATCACACCCCATCCTAGTTATCTAGTTATTATTGAAAAATACAAAAATTGTTTAAAAATATTTTGGCGCGCAACTCATTAGCCCAATTCTCAAATTGCCCTAAAATTTTAAAAATATTGAAAATCCATATATATAATCACGACAGTAAAACCAGGTAGAGGATTGCCTCGACCTGTCCCAACCACATCTCCTTCACTACCATGCGCTACCACCACCACCACTTCATGCATCACCAACACCGCCACACCCATATGCCATTAGGACTACCTGACGTCGGCAACAACCCCTCTTCTTTCAACCGGATTTCAAATCTAGTTGTTGAAACCGGATCTATTTTTAGATCTATAGCCAGAGCTAAATTCGTCGAAATTTGTTTGTACTATTCTTGTTTTTCTCTTTGTGATTTGGGAGGTAGAAGAAGGGAGGCAGATAGTGATGAAGGCTACTGGTCGTAGTTATGGTGGTGCAGATGGAGGTGATGTTGGTGAATAGTGTAGATTTAATGGTTTGGAGAGATGGTCGTGGCAGTTGTAGCATATCGATGATGGTAGTGATGACATCTATGATGGTGGTGCAACTTTGTTAGCCTATAATATAGTATGTTACAAGTGGCAGTGAACAACTGTGTCAAACGGTGGTAGTGGTTCGACAGCAGTAATGTAACAATAAATGTTAGAAATGGTGGTGACGACGACATTGTAACTTGTAAGAATAAATGTCACGACGGTAGGGTCGATGGTGGTGGTGCAATACTAAGCCCTTGTTTGACAATCATTATTCCACAACCCTTTAATTTTCATACTTATTTTCAATCACATTTATAAAATAAAATATTTTATACGTAAATTCAGAACTTTTTTCTTACCTTTTAATCACACATTCTCCAAAAAATCATTATTTAAAATTTCATTTTTTCAAAATAATGACCATCAATCAGAGGCTAAATTTTAAAAATAGTGGTGAGCGAAATGTGTATAATGCGCTAGATTACAAGTGATAGTGAGGTGGCGACAACGGAAACACGGGTGGTGAAATGTGTGTAACACAATTCTACAAAATGTGATATATTGCGTTACAAAAATTTGTCAAATAATTATTAAAATAGTTTTTGAGAATAAAAAGATATTCAGACGAACGGAATTAGTAAACTTTTAATGGTATTTGTGAATTGTTTCCTTGGTTTTTTATGATGTAAATTAGTTCTTTTACTTAATTTTTTAAAAATTTAATTTGATTTAATTAATTTTTTAAGACATTTTGGTTATATGATTGGCTTCTCACGGTCACAAAAACGTTTTATTCAATTAGTTTTGGCATTTTGAAATTTGACCACACAAATACAGGAGTATTTATGTAAATCCACCTTTTTTGTGCCTTAGAATTTAATTTTAGATATGGGTAATTATATTGCAACCACAATTTTTATTTGATACACCACATTTTAATTATTCTCAATCTTTGCTCATTGTAGTAATTATTCCCTTAATTTCTTTCCGTCGAATTCTTATTTTCAACCTTCCAATAATTAGTACGTCTGGTTCTTGATAATGATTTATATATATATATATATATATATATATATATACAAAAAAAATCATACTTTGAAACGAGGAAAAAATACTCTTCTCACATTTTAATTATTTATTTTTATAAAATATGATAAAAAATAAATTGTTTTACACCATTTTAATGGACTTCTGAACATAAAACTGTTATCGAATAACTATTGAAAAGTTTGAGGATAAAAATAACATGAAAAATTGTTAAATGGAGATTAAAAACCTTAAAGTGCAATTAAAAATTGGTGTACGAAATAAAATTTATGGTGCGAATATAATTGCCCTTTAGATAATTGGAATAACGGTTTGTTACCCTTAGGTAAAGTTAACGGACATATTAGTTGATGTACAAGGACAACTATAAAAATAAGTAAAAAAGTCGAGGTATTTCTCATTATATTTCGTACACAGAAAATATATATACATATAAAATCTGATGTATCTCAGCTTATAGGTGTTAACATTTACAATGCATTTACAACTTGTATCATTCTGCACCTTTTGGTATATGGAAGTGTATAAAAAAAAATACATCACGAATCAACCAACCTTCACTTAAAGCTGCTAGCGAAAAGCTAACCCGAATAATCCACTTGATCATCGTCCTTTATCGATCCAAAGCAGAAAGAAATGGAGTTTGAGATACTCTACTCCGGGAGCTCACCGGCGAAGTTTGTTGCCTGAACTCAGACAATCTACTTCTTTGTTGAGACATTCTATTCTGAAAAATAAGAAATGAAGTTTAATTAAAACTTATTTACTTAGAAGTGCACTTATAAGTAAAACTTTTAAGCATAGCTCAAGATGCATGAAGTACATAATCAAGAATTAAAGAAAGGATGAAGTTACCTAGTTCAGTAAATTAAAAAGGTAGACAATATATTTACCTTAAGTTTAACATCTTGTAGCTCCATCTCGAGAGAAATAACCCGATTCTTCAGCTGCTCAAGTGCTTCCTCAGCTACAGATAGACTTATCTCAGATTCCGGTCTCCTTATTCCGGCAGCCTGTTTTTACAATTCGAAAAACGACATGAGCTAAACCTAATGGATGTTTTTCGACGAGTAGGATTTTATTATAATGTGGAGCATAAAAAACATGCATAGATGGACATTAAGGAACTCAACAGCTGCTTTAAGTTAAAGAATGAGATTCAAAAATTAACTGCTTTAATTTAAAGAATGAGATTCAAAAATTAAGGAAATCGCAGGTATTGGCAAAACCACAATTATAGTCAACTAAGAAAAATGATTCATGGTAAAGACTCGGTTCACTTGAACCAGAAAAACTGTGCTCAAGAGAGCCATATATTTTCATATGAAAGAATGATCAGAGCATAGTTTTGATATAATGACAAAAATATAATTTCAGATCTCAGGGACTAAGTTCTCTGACCTTTAGTATGCTAGTACACAAGCCAATTAACTTCTGGGCTAATTGCAGCCTCTCCTCTTCAGTTTCCTGTTTCAGATAAATCTAGCCGTCAGAACTGTCAACCCTCTATCTCTCTCGCTTTCTTGGGCACAAGTTTTCTTTTTTGCAAATATAACTTCACGATACACACAAACCTTCAATTTGTTGTCCAACTGTTGCTCCTCATCAAAGTTAATAAAAGGGTTTAGCCCATTTGATGCACGGAAGCGTGCTAGCTCTTCTTTGACACGTGAAAGAATAGCCTCAGTTCTTCGTAGTTTGATGTTAAGGTCTTCGTTTTGACATTTCAATAAGTTGTTCTCTTCCTGTAACATTATGAGATATTCTAGTCAACAATCTGAACGTAGAAATGTTAAAGAGATTTTTCCAATGACAAGAAAACAAACGGCGCTAGGCATCAAGAAACTTTATTTATTCACTCTTGGAATTGGCTTCTTAAGTGCAAAACACAGGTCATCGATAACAAAGCTGGCCTTCGTTTTACCTTGGGAAGCATTTTTATATGAAATGCTTTTGCACTCCTGATTAGAGTTGATGGCGGCAAATTAAGTGACTTGCCTTGATTTTACTGTGGTGATGGATGCGTTGTTGGAGGTTTTGATGACCAGACAATTTCTTGACTTCGGCTTCAAGTTCCATTACCTTATTCTTGTGATTAATGCTGTCTGCCTGAGAGAATTAGAAGTTGACCATCAAAATCAAATAGTGAAAAAAGGAGTTCTTTCTGGAATTATGTTGGGGCGAAAATATTCATTGCAAGCCCCTACCTTTAACATCTCGTTTTCAGTTTTGAGAAACTGATCTTTCTGGCTTAATTGTTCCAGGGTAACCTGTGCAGCCACCATTTCAGCCTGTTTTCTCTCAATCTCCTCCAGCCAGCTAGGATAAGATTTCAGTGCAATTTTGGCATGTCAGGGATTTTTAAAGGTTAGCAACTAATATCCAGTTTAATTATACAGTTGATTACCCATTCCTCTCGTTAATAAATTCGTTTATTTGTTGTTTAAGTTTAACTACTTCCTGTTCCTGCAAGCATGAAATAGTCCAGTTCAGATGTAAAATTCAACTCACAATCACAGTTATTGAAGCAAATTGTACCTAACTTGAGGGGAAACAAGGAGTACCTTAACTTGAGTTTCAACATCATGATGTTGAGACTCCTCGATTAATGTGTGAAGCTGCTGATTATCCATTAAAGTCTAGCAATGACAAAGAAAATGAGAATGTCATGCAACTCGCATCTGAATTCATTCAGCATTTAATTTTTCCAAGGATAATATCAGAACAAACTTTCAACTTCAAACAACAAGACTAAAAACATGGGTCAGATTGCAAACTTACCGCATAACTGTTCATGTTCAACTTTACACCTAGTAAATCCCGAATCACATCATGGGTCATGCTTTCAGTGGCAGCTAATCTAGCCTTCAGACTGAATATCTGCCAGAGAATGTGAGCCAAGGTGGATAAAATGTTTATTTTAGTAGTACCAGTATTCATTTGTGAAAGCTACCTCTTTTTGTCTGCTTGAAGCTATGGCCTCAAGTTCTTCAACACGTTGTCTTCCTGCACTAAGCTCCTCGTCCCTGTCGGACTTTATTTGTTGAACTAAGCCCAAGCCAATACATTTGAAAGGGGAACCTCCTCCCCTAGACTTTGAAGAATTTTTTTCTAATTTGTTGGATGATGAAGTTCCTTGAGTAGCAGGGAGTTCAGATTTGACTTGTTCTAACATGGCTTCCAATGATTTGAACTGTCATAAAATTGCTAGTTAATGCTGTTTAGTCATCGGAGGTTGATCCCTATATGTTTTATATATGTTTTAAAATGTAATTGACTGTGATGCCTACGGGGAAAAAAAGTTATTTATTTTGGAACTAACTCTTACTTTTGTGTCAAAATAAACACCTTAATTCCAACTTTGATTAATAACTTTTTCTTTAAAAACATGCTTATTTATTTATAAGTAATCTTTTTAAGCTAAGCCAAACATGCTATTATTCCAACCTTTTGCTTGTATTCACAAGCCTGTGCCTCTGCATGCAAATTTAGCTCAGATATATGAGCTTTATATTGGGCTATCTGTTGAAGAAAGACAACAAAATGAACAATAATGTTAGGGCGAACATTTTGACACAAAACATCCGACAATAATTAACACAAATTTTTTATAGACAATCCATCCAATGCGAAACAACTTTACCTCTCCATCTCTGGCAGCTATTTCTTTTTCAAGAATTTGTACTCGTTGAAGAGCTTCTTGAAGGTTCTTCCCATTTTCATCCAGTTGTCTGAAGTCAAAGACATAAGTACTAAGACATTTGTAAACAGTTACATAATAAATACCTAATTCAATGGAGTAATTAATTGACACACCTTTTTAAATCAGAATCATTGACTTCGGCATTTTGCATTTGTTGTTTAACAGCATGAAGTTCCAGTTCCAGTTCCTCTCTCTCCAACCTTTGGCGTTCAGCTTCTCCTTTGACAATGCCAACCTGAGAAAGCGAAAATCTTGTCAAAGAAAGGACAAATGATATTATTTCTGTATAGGTCTAGCAGTCTAAGGAAGAGGGATACCTTTTGTTCAAGTACATTCACGGTACATTCTAGCTCCTCAATGGACCGTTCTAATAGTTTCACTTCCTCGTCCTTCTCCTCAGCATGGATTTTTCTAGTTTCCGCAATCTGCCTTAACCAAACAGATATATTAAAGGGACCGTTCAGATAATTCAGTACATAATTCGCTGGAAAAGTTTCCTGCCAAGACAGCATTACCTCTTGTGCTTCTACAGAGATTGCTCTGTTTTCATCAGCAACTGATCGCGCCATCTCAAGCCCTTCAGTCAAATTAAGGACTTTGTCTTCAAGATCATCCCTCTGACTAGCGATTGTATCCAAATTGCTCTTCAAGAATTCAGACGCCTTGGTAATTTCAGCAAGAGCAACCTCCATTTCAGCAACTTCCATTCTCAAGTTCTCGTTTATGTTGCTTCTCTCTATCAATTCCTTCTCCATGGACATCTTTGCTTCCAAGGCATCCTTAACATTGGCCATCAACTCTTCGTTTTTGCGGGATAATGAATTTATTGTTTCATGCTCTTTAACAATATCCATTTCAAGAGCAGATATCGTTGCTACCTTCTCTTTCAGTTGAGTTTCAAGTTTTTGACCTTCGGCAACAGCTTGGTCCAGTTCACCCGATTTTTTATCAAAATCCTTTTCTAAGGCACTTAGAGAGGCCAAAAGTTCTTCAATCTCATCCTTTTGATCCTTACTATTAGATGCAGACTCCTGCAGCAAGCTCAAATCAAATAACAGCCCCTTGAGAATATCATCCTTCCTGGAAAACTCAATTTCAAGAGAGGATGTTAGAGATTTCAGCTCTGTCGCAAGATTCTCGAGGTATTCAAACTCGTCAAAAAATTTGGAAGCCCTCTCCACTTCCTTAACTATCTTTTGGAACATATCCTCCAGCACCAAGATTTTCTCAATATTTACATTGAGTATCTTGTCACCTATAGTATCTACGGCTTTCATCAAATTAGCATTCTTCACAACGTTCGAGCTCAAAGCATCGAGGCATTCATACTCTTTATTCTCGTGAGCTTCAAGTTTATTTCTCAAGAATGCATTCTCTTCGATTAAACCCTGAATTTTTGAAGATAACTCATCTTCGACTACAGATTGAGAATGATGGAGGTTTTCCAATTCTTTTCTTGTAAGGTTTAGATCTTCATTTAACATGGCAATGTGATTCTCCAACAACAATATATTCTCTTTCAATCTATGATTTTCTGCATCAAGGTCATTAGTACCTTTACGAGATGATTCAAACTCAGCTTTCATATCCTCCAAATCCTGGAAAAGTATGCAGCACTCTGCCTTTGCCTTTGCTAACTCATCCTGCAGGGCCTCATTCTCCTTCTCAAGGCAGCTCATTTTTCTAAGTTCTTCATCTTTCATTTCTGCCTCATTTTGAAGCCTGCACAATTCAGTTTCCAGTAAACAGATGTCGTTCTGCAATGTTCCTTTTTGTTGATCAAGCTCAGAGATATGACTAGAAGAAGTTTCAAGAGCTGCTTCCTTCACCTCAAGATCTTTTAATAACTTCGCTTGCTGTGATTCAAGATTCTGAACCTGGGACAACAGGGTTCTCTTTGCTTCCACCAATTCTTCAAATGCACCTTTCAAGCTACTATTTGAATGAGCAATTTCTTTTAATGACTGAATATCTTGTTTGAGAGCTTTGTTTACCGTTTCCACCCGGGCAATTGTTGAGAACCTTTCTTCAAGCTCTGACAACAATTCCTGCTGCTGCTTTGTTATTTCTTCAACTTCTTTTTGCAGGAGAGCATGCTCAATTTCCTTCTCCTTCAACATCAACTCATTGGAAGCAGCATCTATGCTCATGAAAATTATGTCTTTCTTGAAATTTTCAAGGACTTCATAGGAACTGATTTCTGCGCTCTCGGCGTCAGCTCTTAGGAGTGCCAGCTGCTTTAACTCAGACGACATGATTAAAAATTCAAAATCTTTTTCACATAATTTGATCATAAAATTCTCTTCCCGGTACTCAAGAAGTTCATCTTTATCCTTTATTAGTCTTTCTTGATCCAGAATAGACACTAATACATTCGAGTTACTGAAATCGAGCTCCTTTATTAGGACAGAAAGTTCAGATCCCATATGATTTGACCGTTGCAACATTAACTCCTCTTGTAACTGTAGGTCCTGTATCTTCTTCTCAAAGGAGGCAAGCTTTAGTGTGAGCTCCTCAGATTCATCTACTTTGCTTGATATACTATCAAAACCTTTCTTAATATCTGCCAATAACTTCCCCTTGAGTATTCTACACATTTCAAGCTCTCTCTGTGATCTAAAATTATGCTCCCGGAGTTCAGAAATTGTGGAGTTCGATTCACATAGACCACAGTGAAGAAGACCATTTTCTGCATTAAGCCCGGTCACTGTTTCTAAGAGAATTCCCATGTGACAAAGATGCAGGACAGACATGGCAAAATCCTTAATGATAATCTCTGACCATACATCTTCAAGAGATGACCTGATCAATCTCGTTGATTTGCAAAGTTGGGACTTCATGCCTAGGAAATCAGATGCTATAGCCTTGCAGTCTTCAGTGGAAGTAGTTTGCACCTGTGAAACAATTTCTTCTAGTTCCAATAACAGGCTCTTCATATCCACAATATCTGATTCATACTGCTTCTCAAGTTTCTCATAATGCTGCACTTTCAGATTATTGGAGGACTTCAAGTTCTGAACTTCTGTGGTAAGGATACCTCTTTCGTTGATCAAGGCGTTTTCCTTTTCCTTCAGCTCATGCATGTTAAGCTTCAAGGCTTCATTAGCTATCATCAGCTCATTTATAATTATGTCTGCTTCTTTCATGGTGTCTTGAACCTCTTCAAATTTCTCAAGGACACAGGAAGCTTCAATGGATTTCTGTGCAGCAACTGCCTTGGCATCACCAAGTTCAGCCTCAAGTAACTGCAGAAAATGGACAGTTGGTAGTATTACAACAAACGATTGTGGTACTGATGGAAAATGAAATGTATGCATATAATTGTATTTTTCTCTTGTTATAGCTATAGTTATTGTAAAGATACTTGGATTAAATGCCAGGAAATAGGAAACTTGTAATATTGAAAGAAAGAATGACATAGGAAATGAAAACTGAAGTTCAGGTATGAAGACAGAGCATTATGGTCTAGTGCATAGGCAGTTTCCAAAATAAAAATGTTATAAATATGATGTCCTACCTGTTTAAGCTGGAACCAGGAAGTGCGAGATTCTTGTACAATTTCTTCTACTCCCTTTAGTTTGCCATCCAAACCAGTAGTTTTTAGCTCAAATCCCTCTTCAAAATTATTTATAGAATTTTGTAGCTCAGCTACTTGATTCATCAATGACTCAATGCTCTTCTGGTAACGTTGTTCAGCTATCCTGACATCTTCTTTCTCATCACATAATTTAGCCATCTTGGCTTGCAGTCCTTGAACACTCTGAAGGGCAGATTCTATCTCTTTCTTTTGAAGAGCAGTGATAGTATCTCTACCATTCACACCCTTCAGAGTTTGTTCATGTGCCGAACAATCACCATCAATTGTGCATTCATCCATATGGTTTGCACTGAATTTTTTTTTTGAAGCCTCAGTTCTCACATCCTCAAGAACACAGGATTCTACATGGTTAATGTCCTGTTCTGTTCCTTTACCAATCTGCGATGAGACCAAAATAATAATATATGAAAACACAATAATTTATTTACTCCAATAACAAAATAAGTTGCCTGGAATATCCAGGGTACAGTTTCAGAAATAGAAACATTAGCTTACCCACGTTTGACATTTGTCCACGGCAGGAAGACAAGAAGAACTTTCTAGAGCATTATCTTCACCGGAACCTCCAATCTTTTCCAGATACCCATTCATGCATAATTTCAGTGTTGAGACTCCAGATTTTAGCTCCACGAGTTTTTCCCTGGTTTCCAATATATTATTTTCTTCAGTTTCTTCAAGCTTTGTCCAAAGAATCTTAGCATGTATCTGCTCCTCGGATAGCTGCAGTTTTAGTCTAGCACAGCATTCTTCTAATGACTTCAGTTCCATTCTGAGGATCTCATTCTGTTTTTCTACCTCATCAGTTCTTGATAACTGATTGTGGAGAATAGTGTCTTTTTGAATAATCATCTCTGTGGCTTTTCTAAGCTGCTCATCCTTATTATTTAAAGCAATCACATGGTTAGAATTTAACTCAAACGACCGGTTCACAATCACAAAAGCAGCTGTTGCACAGCACGATGCATTTCTGAGTTGATCCTCTCCATGTTTGATTATGCTCTCCAGCTCTTCAATAACAGATGTCTTGGTGTTCAATTCAGATGTTAAAAGGAGATTCTCCTTGTCCTTTTCACTGCACTCTTGCTGATGCGTTTCGTTCATTACCAATGCCGCCCCTCTCAGTGACCTCAACATGCATTCCATATAGTTTCTCTTATCCATCGCATCCTTTAAGCATTGATTGAGCTCTTCAATTAATACTTCTTTTTCAAGAAAGTAAGTTTTCATCCTCCCAAGTTGTTCAGAGATCAAATTTCTATTATAAGGGAATGAACTGGAAATATCATCCAGCTGGTCAGAAACTTCTTTGAGAGCCTCGTGCCCACCAGTAAGAATACCTTCAATCTCAATGGTCAATCGTTCCCATTCTTCCGACAAGTTTCTTAATTGATTCTCTTTGTCTTCTAGCATTTGTGCTAATTTTGTGTTCTCTTGAGTCCTCGTACATAAATTCTCCTCCAGATTTTTCATCTCGGCTTGTAATAGAACCAACCTCTCCCTGGTGCCCATCTCTTTCAAGCTACTATCTTGGACTTCCTGCTGAAGAACAGCAAGTTCTTCTTGCAAGCAAATAATCACCTCGGCAGTTTCTGCCTCGACCTGCTTGCGGACTTCGTCCATTTCTTCTTCTTTAGATGCTTGAAATGAATTATCACTTTGATACCACTGATTCAATCTCTTGGCCTTTTCAAGAGAATCGTGCATCTTCTTCAACTTTGCTTCTATAGGAGAATCATTATTTTCAGAATGCTTAAAGAATGAGTGATCTCTAAACTCTTGAGCGTGAATTTGCTCCTTTAAAGAAGAGATTTCAAGCTTCTGTTTATGCAAAAGTTCAGCGTAGTTGCTGTTAGAATTTCGAAGTTCCTCTATCTCATTAATCGTTAGAAATTGCTGAGACTCAAGAGCTTCAATAACAGATTTTGCTTTCTCAAGTTCTTCTTGGACATATTCGCATTTTTGAGTAATAGACAGAATCATTTCCTTCGACGACTGAAGTTCTCTGTTCAAAGATTGTTCCTTTTCCTCTGCTTCAGAAGAGTGTGACTTCTCTTCTTTAAGAATAATTTTCAAAATGTCCAACTCCAGTTGTAAATCCACGACATCTTCTTCACGTGTCAGAGTTCCGTACCTAGTTTGGTCCTTCCCTTGCTCCTTGGCTAATATTATCTGATTGTTGAAAATTGGAACTTCCTTTATTGATTTCTGAAAGAAGTGGCCATCATCATTTTCTCAAGAAAATAGTTTCCAGAAAATTTTATTTGCTAGATATATTCGCTCAAACCTTCTAGTGAGCAAAAAAAATTTAGCTTCTGTTTGGGAAGAATTTATAAACGGATCAATTTATAAATACATAGAAATGGGTGATGAATAGTACTCGTGGGTCAGTTGGAATGCGTGATTGAAAATGAAGTTTGAACATTGTAGCTTATTTATAAATTTTGACAAACAAATGCTTGAACATGAAATGCATCATTATGTAAAGAACCATGCTGTTCGTGCAGCCCTATTGTTATGTAAAATCATCACAAAAGAAATTCTACTGTGCTGTCCTTTTATGACAGCAAATGGAGATAAAAATAAATAAATAATTAAAGAATCTCTTATTAACATAGTCATGGAAAACACGCAAGAAAATTTGGTGTCTCAAAACTTGAATACTTTGATAATAAAATCGTGCAAGGAAGTATAAATCGTGCTCTTTCTTATCTTCCGCTCTTCAAAGTAAAAGTTAATGGTACCTTCAAGAATTCAGGACAGGAGTCATGCTCATGAGTTGCAGATCCGATGGCATTCAATGATGTATTCAACTCATGAATTTCCCTGAACAAGATTAGCACAAAAAAAAGTTACCAGGAATGGACGAAGAAGATCTTACAATACAAAGAAAACCCAAAAACATTTTAAACGAATTAGACTTGTTACCCTCTGAGCATTGCATTGTTTTCTAAAGTACAGTTCAGCTTACTCCGAGTTTCCTCTAATTCACACATAGTCTTCTTCAACTGTAAAAGAAAATTACATATTAGAAGTCAAGGTCGGGAAAATAAATCTTACAATAAACAATATTTTCAGGAATATGACTCCCAACCTCCTCACGGAGTGAATCATTTTCCTCATTGGTATGAACAGCACCCTGTCAATGGAAATGAAGAGATGTTAAGGCTTCTGCAAAATCAGTGAACCTGAATCTTCATTTCCAGAGTAGACATGAAAAAACAGTAAACAGGTCTCTTGAAATTTTTACATGAGACGCTGTACTTGTGTCTTGATGGCTTTGCTGCTTTGAATTTCCTTCAAGGAAGAGAATCAGCTGCCAAAGGGAAAAATTATGGGTCAAAGGCATAAACTAATTTGAGAAGCATAAAAAAGATACGGGCTGTTGGATAGATAAGATACCTGGTTCCGCAGTTCAGATACTTCAGCCAACAACATATCTCTCTCGCCTTCTCCATAGAATTCTTGAAATCTATAAGTTCCAATGAACAATTTTTGAAATAAAATAAAAAACTTGTGAATAAAGCCAAGCTGCATAAGATTGTATTTTTTTTCTCTTCAAAAAACCTACCTTCTAACTTGCTCTAGAAGCCTAATATTTTCGACGGCAAAGCGTGTCACTTCTGGATTTCTTTCAACTCTTGCACGCAGCAGCTGAATTTCTTCTGAAAATTCCCTGTTCTCTTCCAGCAAATAAGCATCTGCTGATGTGAATCCACCAAGAAGAGACTCCATTCTTTGAATTTTGTCTTCTCTAAATTTCAACATCATTTTTGTGCACCTGGTATCCTCTTCTCTTTGACGAACCTGAAAAGCAATGTCATCATGAAATTTAGCTTTCTAAATAGCTAATTTCAAAATAAACTCTTCATTTATTTCCTGCAACACCTGTCGCGCCATAAAAGAGAAAGAGGAGAGAGTTACCAGACGGTTCAAGAGCTCGATTTCAGCTTCAAGTCGTTTAATAGAAGTCTCTGCCGTTTGTTCCCTCCTTATGGCACCAGAAAGTGTAGCTTCCAATGATTTTAACTGTGGAAACATTGGCAAAAAGAAGAAAATGAAAACCATAAGGCAACATGTCAAAACTTTTCTTTTGAAGGCTTAACTCGAACTGCCTGTCATTTGCTGTCGACCATGAGCAACAAATATCCAGCAATGGAACAAGCTGAGGGAAGAAAATATGAAAAGAAGCAAATTACAACTCGCTATACCTGTTTACAAGACATTCTGAGAACACCTTCAGGTGCATTTCGAAGTAAATTACCCTGGTGATCCGTTTCAGATATCCTTTCACTACAACCATCTTCATCTTTGTTCCTTGCATCTCTGTCTATTGTTGGACCAAATGATAATGACCGAGAAACCTTTTCATGTTTCAGAGCAGAAAGCTCTTCCTATTACAACAAATCATGAGTTTCAATTGTAAATTAGTTTTGTGATCAATTTGTAGAATGGGAGACCCATATGAAACTAGCTACCACCTTTAGCAATCGTATCTGATGTTGCAGTGCGACAACATCTCTTGATGAATCTTCATTGATGACAGCCTTTGTCGTGAAAAAGGAGTAAAAGGGCAGGTTAATATATCAACTTTGTCATCAATTAAAAAGTCAATTGTATCATCCAGCTTAAACAAGCTTACATTATTCTGAATAAGTTTTGCTCGTTGGGCAAACTTTAAAGTGTTCAACGTTTCCGATGCACAGCTGAGGAAATTAAATTTAGCATTTTCATTAGTCAGCTACACAGAAAAAATTAAAAATAAAGCTAATCATTTGCAAAAAAAATAAAATAATAATAATAATAAAATAAAATAAAAGAAGTCTCTTTACAGGGAAAAATCATATTAAGTACCAAATAGATGGGCTGACATTAGCTATCATCATTGTTTTCGAATTTCCACCAAGAGAATCCTGTATTTCATATTTCAAACATAATGATATGACTTATATAGGTCCACAAAAGATAAAAAAGACAATGGTTAAAAATGCACTTATATAGGTCCACAAAAGATAAAAAAGACAATGGTTAAAAATGCACCTGAAGAAGAAAAGTCAGCCTTGAATCTCTATATGGAATGTGCCTTGGTCTTCCATTTGCTACATCCACTAGGACCATTATTACATGACTGCAAAAGTACGGCCAATGTTCACTTGCAAGGTCTCCCATTTAAAGATAGTAGATAGCTTGTCGATGATAAGAAATTATAGTAATACCCTAGTGTTGACAGTGATTTATTGATATTTGCAGCTTCCTTTAGACGCTCACCCTCAGCACCAGAAGTCTTTTGCCTGTTAGGGATAATAGCAATGTGTAAATGATGTGATAGCATGAGATTTCCCATCTATTTCAGATATTGACTAGAACGTGAAGTAAACCTTTCGGAACCCGCAAGGTCTACAAGGTTCAGCCGGGCAAAACGGAAGTTAGTGGTTGAATCCTTTTCCCATCTACTCTCTATCACACATGTGAAAACACTATGGGAGCGGCTGCTTTCTCTGTTCATATTTGTCGCAGCAACTTTCCTATTTGCAGAACCCTGAAGCAAAACTCAAATTTTAATGCATAGAGACATAAATTGTGCATGCACACATGCATCTTTGAAGATTGTAACAATCAGAGTAAACCAAAAGACAGAGTGAAAATAATCACCTGACTTAGAAGCTGAAGAATTTCGCCTACAGTTTGCACCTCGAATTCAGATAGATTTTCAACATACACACCTTTTTTTATGTCCTCGCGTAGCTAAAAATAGAGATAATGAATATGAGCAATAATATAATCTTTTAACAATTGAAGCACCAAAATATCCTATCAAAAAGGTAGAAGTACCATCAGATTTGTGGATGAAGGATCAAGAAGATCAGTTATTTGTTCATTATAAATCTCCAGGAAGGAGCATTTGCAATTGTATTTTAGACGTTCATCTCTTCTGATTTCCTCCTCCTGAAAAGTAAAGCACGCGAAAGATGTGTCTTATTGCAATGAAAATGCTTATATTAGAAGGTGACTTAGCAAAAGGGGGCAAAGAGGGTTGAAATTACCGCTCTAATTCTTGCAAACAAGAATTCAAATATACGTGGGGTCATTCCACGATTCAGACTAGGACTGACTTCTAGCTCTTCAATCCCACCGAGCATTGTGTAAGTCTTCCCGCTACCTGTCTGCACTAATTTAATCCATTTTAATGGATGATGTCGATAGGGAAAAAGAAACTGTAATCGATGTGTATTTTCAAGAATGCAAGGTCCATAACAATGCTTAAACAATAGTAACTATCATTTTACGAAGATATTCGAGGAAAAAAAACAAGACTATCACTTAAGCTAGTAAACAGAAGCAATAAAATAAAGAGAAATCCTACTTGAAGTCAAAATAAATAGGAATTTCAGACACAAGAATGACAAAATTAAGTTGACGGTTCTCCAGCCATTGCTTGAATCTTCTGTATTCAAGATTACAGAACTAGTTGAGACTGTTTACATGCAGATTACACTAGAACTGGAAGCTGGAAAATTTAGACAGATCAGAAACTAGAGCAAACACCTAGAGGTGAAATAAAGGAAAAAGAAGGAAGAAAACTAAGTTTCCCTTTCATGTAATAGGTCCAACATCATCTTTGATTCATCAAATTAAAACTACGCCTACAAATGAAAACAAGAAGCTCATTCTTTATACGTGAACAAAAAAATTTGCAAAACCAAATGTGAAAACAGTTTTTTGGTATGTTGTTAGAAGTTTGCATCACCAACAACTTTTCAACTAAAGTTATACCGTGATATAATTATGCAAACAAGTCCAACGTATTACCTGCCCATATGCAAACATACAGCTATTGTACCCAGACAAGCAATTCTCTACCATGGGCAAGCCAGCCATTCTAAAAAGTGTCTCCTGCAAAATCACCAAGAGATATAAAAGCGTAAATAGTATTATCGCAATACATTTTTTGAATTTTAGAGTGTGTTTGATCTCTTTGGACCTGGTCTATAGTTTCACATGCCACGTGATCAAACATAAATGGGGTCTCGGGTTGCCCTATCCAGGTGATGCATTGTGCAGTCTCCTGTTTCAAGCACCTACTGTAACCATAAGTACTCTTCTCCATGTTATTGAGAGGACGCACTCTTATCAAAACCTATAAAATATTTATTAAAATAACATAATAAATATAGAGAATTTGACATAAAGAATAATGCAATTATAAATATTCTTAGATAAAATAACAGGAATTTTAGAAGCAGGAAGCAATTTTCAGAACTTACTTGTACATTGTGTTCCATCCAGAAAGATGAATCTTCCTTGAGTTCGAAATGGGGCACCTCGACCGTATTAACAACAGTGGCAGAGTTAGAAGAACTTGGAATCCCTTTAGACAGTGCAGCAAAGTTGGTAATCCGAGCAGCGCCACTGGCGGGTGGCCTAGAACCACTGGCTAAACAGAACCCGGGATTTGGAGGCTTGATTACGCTCTTAGTAGGCGTGCTTTGAGTCGAATTACACTCTGAATAACTTGAAGTAGCCCTTCCAACCATCCTAGTAGATCGCGGAGTATTCATATTCTCTGCCACCCTTCCCTCCTCCCTCGACTCAACAGTACTAGAACTCGAATAATAATCACTCTTCTGGACCCACCCAAAGTGATATTTTGACACTGGCCCTTGTTTTTCGGGAGTGGAAAACGGCATTGTTGAATCTGACTTCTTAGCCTTTGGCTTGATGGGGGTTCTGTCAGTTTTATTAAACTTAACACCGCTCAATTTTTGATCTATACCACCTCTAGAAATCTGGATTGGTTCTTGAATTGCATATAGAGGGGGCCTCGGAGAATCTTTGATAATCTGAGGACCCAAAGAGTCCCTGGGATTTACAGGGACATTCTCGATTTCCTCTTTGTTGGGATTCTTTCCGGAATTTCGGCGCAAAAAATTGAAATCCCTCGACATTCTGCAACACCCAGAAATCCAAACAGAAATGACAAAACAAAAAAGGATATTTCAATATTTTTAATTTCTTGGAGGTATACCTGTAAGAGGAAACGAAGAAGAGAGCTCCAAACCCACGAAATCCCGAAATTTTTTCTCACTTATGTAGAATATGAAAGAGCTCGCATTCCATTTTTCTCTCAAGATTTCACCTGGGATTCTTCGTTACTGAAGAAGAAGGGTCCCCTCTCTCTCCTCACTGAGTGAATGTATTACCAACAACAATTTCAAATTTGCTCGTAAAAAGTAGGGTGGGGCTCAAGTTAGGCGGCTAAGATGAGATCTGGAATTTGAAATTAGAGAGCATCGCGCTATGGGATTTTGAATTGGTTTGAGGGTCTTTTCTGAAGAAACCAGGATGAAGAATTTTGTGTAATAATTTAATGTTAAAACTTAAAACGGCTATAATTTTAAATTATTTGTCTAGTTGTAGACCTTTAGGGTCTGCTTGATAGTTTTAGCTAGTCTTTGCCCCATTAATTTTTTTTCAAAATTTTCTCTTTTCTAATTTTAATCATACATCCTCCCAAAAATTAAATTTTTTTCATTATTTTTCATCTCCACATTCTCTCATCAATCACTATTTTAAAATTTATAATTTCTCCAAAATGGGGCCCAAACACTAGCTTATTTTAACCGATTTTGGATGACATAGTTTATGAGAGGTTGAAAGAATCGGTGCTTGCTATTTTTTTTTTTAGCACCGATTTTGGATGTTTAAATATTTCAAAAACGGTGTAGTGTAATTTTGATCGATTCTCTCAACCTACCAAATTGACGCTTTTTTACCATTTCTCAAATTCTTCTTCTAATTTTACCCTTTATAAAATAATTATTTTTAACCAACAAGTTTTGTTTAATACTAACTTATAAATAAAAATATACTAACTAAAATAACTAAAAAAATTATTTTATAAGAAAAAATTATATTATAATTAAAAAATTACTCATAAGTTAAAAATTATTTTTTGTGTAAAAACTTACTAATAAGACAAAAAGTCACTTATAAAATATAAAAAATTACTTGTAAGCATCGTTCGCCTATGTGTAAAAATTATTTAAAGTTATATATAAGAAAAAAATTATATTATAATTAAAAAATTACTTATAAGTTAAAAAATTATTTTTGTGTAAGAATCTTACTAATAAGACAAAAAATCACTTATAAAATATAAAAAACTACTTGTAAGTAAAACATTTGCATATGTGAAAATTATTAAAAGTACAAAATTGACTTATATAATTATAAAGTTTATATATAACTAACTAATACTATAATAAAAGTAAATATTTAACTTTATTTAACATTTTTAAGTCAAATATCGTAAATAAATTACGTAAGTAAAATGTTCCTTATAAATAAAAAATTTCACACGGTAAATTCAAAATTTCACTAAGGGATATATATGAAACTTTATTTAAAAACTTAGAACGGGTGGATAATAAACTTTCAAGCATGAATTTTGACTATTTTGAAAATCGTTACTAAAACCACTTTTAACCGTTCGTTCATAAACCGCTCAAAACTAGGTACTTTAAGAAACGCTCATATATTTGTTACGGAACTCCCAAGGAGGCCCTTAAAATTCTAATTTATGCTGATCCATTACCGCTTTTTGTGTTTATCACTTTCATAGTTGAATATGTTGTGAATATGTTGTTTTGTTTCTTTCTATATTTCTCTGTCGTCCTCTACTTCTATAGAGAACTTCTTTTAGAGTAGTTGGTGGTGGCAGTTCATTCTTCTATAAATTTTGTAGCGTTCAAATTGAAGGCACCTGCTCATGGTATGAAGTTCATTTTTCTTTCCTTGGACTCAAATTTTACCTGCAATTCTGCATTTGTTAATGGATAAGAATATTCACAATTATACACCTGCTTGTCAGTTTTCCATGTATATATTTGTTTCTGAAGGGGTATTTCCACGACAAGATGTCAACAGTCAGAATATATGTTGTACTTTGGTTAGATCATCTATTCCGCATGGTTTTCTACCGTTTAAGCTTAGTGTTCGTAGTAATAGGCAATTCTGAAGCTAAATCATTATTTCCTGTGGTTTGTTTGGGATAATATTTTCACATGATGTTTAGGTTGTACTCTAAAAGGGAAAGACAAGTGAAGGTTTCTTATTCTTCGTCTATAAATATCCAAATTTTGATACCCAAGACCCATAGATAGTTCGAACTGTATAGAAACAATAATCAATTTTAGCTCATGGTTTGTAGGGGAACCTACCTTCTCTGATCCATTCGACATGTGCAATTTCTTTTTACATTTCTAATTAATCCTTTAGGTATACGCAGATAACATTTTGGTGGACAGTAACGCGGCATGTCAAGGGGGCATAAAATTTTCTCCTCATGTTTTTGATCTGTAGTGATAGCCTTTTTGGATCCCCGGTTTTATTTCCTCCTAGGTAAACTTCAGTTTTAAGTGATTAAGACATGGAGTTCTGTTTGGACTCAAATTTTTGCAGCTGGAATCTCTTTATTTGGTTTTGAGTGCATGCGATTTCAACTTCCATCGGAAAATTCATGTGTGAATTGTTGTTTATTGAAAAGTGGTGTTACAGGTCGTGAAGTGGAATCCACTTTTGTGATTTTGGGTTTTTTTTTTATTTGATCCATACGAAAGGGTTTCTTTGGTGTCTATGAGTTTCTTTGGTCCTCAGGAATTGCATCAACTGGTTTTGCTGGCTGGTGGTGAAGCAATATCTTTATATGGTTTTTGGTATTATTTTAAACTATGTTCTGTTGTTGTTTGGAACATGATCTTCATTAATATAAGGGGAAAATAGTTTTCTGCTGTGATTCTTCATCCACTGCTGGAATTCGTCATGATAATGGATATTAATGAAAAAGGGGTGTATGATTTTCCGATGTTTTACTTGTTGATTTCTTGTTCAATGGTCTAAGCTTGTGATAAAGGGGAGTTCAGGTTGTGACATTGGTTATTTTATAAGGTGTTCTGGAGAGACCTATTTGTTGTTTATTGCAGCCACGGCCCACGCTTGTGATGGTGATTTGTAACCTTTCCCAGACCGTGCTCTAAATAAAATCAAATGTAGAACTTTTTTTCAGTCTTTTCATATAAAAAAAATGCCTTAGGTTATTTGATGTTTCTTCACGTGCAGGCAGATTCGACAAGAAGAGAATAATGCGTGATAGGGAAACTATTGGGTCTCAGGGTGCCATCAATCTATTTGTATTTTCTATCCTCTTACCATCATTTCTTACGTTCAATTTTTTTCCCTCTCTTTTCACCTTCCTGCCTTCCTTCTGGTCTTTTTTTCCCTTTCTATTTGCAGAAATTGCTTATCAAAATTGCTGGTGACCATCCAATCTTTCAAAGCTTTTGTTGGCTGTTTTGGAAACTTCAGCTGCTACTTTCGTGGACTTGATTTGATTTGTTGAAATTTGAAATTACTTTTTTTTTTTCTATAAAGAACTTCTTTATGGTAGTAGGCGGCGGCACTTACAAATCTTCTATTAACTTTTTTGTAGCATTGAAATTTCAAGATAATGGAGGATTTTTTTTGGCACCTGATCATTCATATGAAGTTCATTTTGTCTCTCCTTGAACTCAAATTTTACCTGCAATTCTGCATATATTGATGGATAAGAATATTCACAATTCTGCATCTGCTTCTCAGTTTCCCATGTATGTATCTTGTTTCTGAAGGTGTATTCCAAGACGAGGTTGACAGTCAGAATTATATGTTGCACTTTGGTTAGACCATCTATTCCGAATACTTCTGTTTAAGCTTAGCGTTCGTAGTAAAAGGCAGTTCTGAAGCTAAATCATTCTTTCCTGTGGTTTGTTTAGGATAATATTTTTACATTATGTTTAGGTTGTACTCTTATATTTCTAATTTAATCCTTAGGCTTTCGCAGATGATATTTTGGTGGACAGTAACGTCATATGGAGAAGGGGCACAAAATTTTCTCCTCAAGTTTTTGGTCTGCAGTGATAGTAGCATTTGTTGTCCCCTTTAAGATGATGGTATTCTATCCTGTCAACCTGGGCATATTTGATTCTTTTCACTATAATATAATAGATATCGTTTATTTATTTCCTCCACTTCAGATTCTTTTTTATCGATTGTGTTGTTCAGTTTCAGTCATTATAAGATGTGGAGACGGTGGACTCAAATTTTTGCATCTCGAATCTATGTACATTGTTTTTAAATGCACACAACCTTGACTTCGATTGGAAAATTAAGTGTTTAGTGTATAGTGGTGTTACGGGCTATGGTGATTTAGAACCTACTGTGATCTGTTCTGCGAAGAATGAAGTTTTGGTCTTTTTTGTTACTTGATCCTAACAAAAAGCTTCTGTAGGTGTTTTTATGTGTCGCTTATTCCTTTTGCGGTCTTAAGTGGTTGATAATGGGGAAAGCAATATAACTGTTTGATGTTAGATAGTTTTAAATGATGTTTTTGTTAGTTGATTGGAATATGATCGTCACTTTCATATTGGTGCACAATCTGGTTTTTCCTTTGGTGTTTCGTCCACAACTAGAAATCCTTTTGGTCAAATAGTAGTTGATGTTTATGGAAGAATTTTCCTTTCTTTTCCTTAGTTCATTTCCGGTTCATCAGTCTCAGTTGTGTGCGGGTGGAGTTTATGAGGTCTGATGCAGTGTGAAGGGGAACGTATATTCATTTATAGCTGCAGTTATGTACGCATTGGTAAATTGAAATCTCTCTCTTTCTTCGCTCTTGACATGAAATGGAATAGTCTTATATATAAAATGCCTCAGGTTCCCTGATGTGTTTCTCCACTTGCAGATAGATTTGACAGGAATAGGATGACACATGATAACTGATAAGGTGTTAAAGTTTATTTGTGGTGTTGGTTTATGAATTTGTTGGCCTTTTTAGCTAGTTTGTTTTATCTATCTTTATAGACAAGGCCTTGAACTCGAAAGAAAGGAATTCATATGGAGTTCTTCTTGGGGTCTCACCTTCAGGGATCAGGAATTACGTCCAAGTGATTTTCAGGACGGTGGGAAATCAATACTGTTAAATTGTTTGCTGTGGTTTGTTTTAAATGATATATTTTTGACAGTTTCTTGGAATATGATTTTCACTCTCATATTGGTACAGAATCTGGTTTCTTTTGGTGCTTTTTCATCCACTGCTTGAAACCCTTTGGTCAAATAATGATGGATACTTATGGAAGAAAGGGTGTAAAATTCTGCTCTTTTCTATGTTCATTTCTGGTTCAGTAGTCTCAGTTTGTGCACTGGGGAAGTTTAAGTGGAGTCTGATTATTTTATGAGGTCTGAGATGAAATGGAATCTAGACTTTTTTCAGTCTTTTATATGAAATGCCGTAGTTTCTTTGTTGTATCTCCTTGTCCAGATAGATTTGACTGGAAGACGATGACACATGGATCGGGTAACTAATAAGGTGTAAGTTTATGTTTGTTGTTGGTTTATGAATTTTGTAATCTCTACCTTTCTACCTTCAACTTGAAAGAGAAGAATTCATTGGAACCTTCTTCTCGGGGTCTCACTTTCAGGAGTCTTCTTGTTGGATGAAAGCAACGTGCGCTTTATAAAGACTAGTCTCCCTCAATACAGTCCATCTGTTTGGAGATACCAGTAATTGTAGTTATCATGAGTTGTCTTCTATACTAAAGTCCGGCATATACTACACAGGAATTTCCAATATTGCCCAATGTCAGTTCTTTGGAAGTTCTGAAGATAAGTCACCAGTTGATAACTTCTATGCTAAGGCACTGATGCACAAAAAAAAAATTTTGATGGCGTGGTAATTTCCTGTTATGCACACAATACTTTTCTTGTCAAAAAATCAGATGTTGGGCTCTTTAGACTGTTGCTTTAATTTGTACATTTTTCATTAAAAAATTGCATGATTGCAATGAGATGGATATTCAGTAGGGTATTTTCAACTTGGATCTTTTGTAGTGAAGTCTATATTTTTTCAATATAACCGTCAAAAGAAAGATATAGTGGACTCATCTTTTGCTCTTCAATCTGTGGATGGGTTCTATCTGACCTTGGGAAATTCGAGTCTCTGTTAGTATCCATTTACTAGTAATTCTAGTTTCATGATTATGGCGAATAATAGACAAGTATTTGGTTATTATTGCGGAAAAATCAATATACTTTTAACGTCGAATCAAAGATCAACTAGGACAGTCAAAGATAGGTGTTAACAGGCGGCAATATTGTGTAATCTATTGCTGCAATTTCTATAACCCTATTTTCAACTAGGTGGACATCCTTGTACATAATCATTGGATTTGGTTAATGTTTCTTGATGTTCAGATGGAGATTTTTGAGTAACTAGTTGGTACAACATGATATTGAAAGGTTTTAATTTTTTTTTTTTTCTAATTTAATTTTTTTTAATATTTATCCAATGTAGGTGAAGAACGAATAGAACAGAATAAGTCCTTTTACTTCCATTTTTTTAGATCTTGGAAGAAATTTGTTATATATTTTATTAAATCTTTTCCTTGATTTTCTATGGGAATAAATTAGTTTCATTAGAAAATTATCATATTATCATATTTATTTATTTTTATTTGGTTATCATGAACTTATGCAGGGATTTGTTCTATATCCCAATGTAGAATCCAGGCGTAAGGATATCAGACTGGATTATTGAGGTTATGCAGCTCTATATGTTAGTACAATTCAGTGCATTGGGTTAAGCTAAGCTAGAAAGACTTTTGAGCTGTCTCACTTCACACTGTCTGCTTTGATGTTTTATTTGATCTTTACCTTCAGTGTTGCTAGATGACTAGATCTGTGCAACCTTCTGCTAGGAAGTTGAAGTTCTTTCCTCTCTACCTTCATTTATGTAACTGAGCTTCTCAGAGTGATAGTTGGATGTTAAATGATCTAAAGGTTGGGTGAATGAAGTACAAATGGAAGCTTCAGATAAAAACGTTCTGTTGTACAAGTTTCAAGATTGAATTCTGGGAGGATTTATCAGATTCTAAATTTCCCCTTTTTCTTGAAAGCTCTATGGTAGAACACCATGGAGTGTAGTTCTATGAAGAAATGAACCAAGTCTCGGGTGCTTTTGCAGTTAGCTTTGTTAAATGATCAAAATCTAGTAGATATCTGATATTACTATTTTGATGTGCTCCTTGTTTGTTCACACACCTTTTACCTTCTGAGGTCAAAGAAATGATCTTAGATGGCTGTCGGGTATAAAGTTGAAATATATTTCTTTCCTGTTGGATATCATTCTACTCGTTACTATTATCCTTCTTGTCTGTGGATCTCTTGTCCGTCCGTAGTTTCATAAAATTTTTGATATAGACTGCATTAAATGAGCTTCCATCTTTCCAAGATGGATCTGCAAGAGTTTCCGGATTGTGGCAGGTGACTTGTACACTAACTGTTGGTCATAATTGGATTTTGTAACTTCATGTTGTGAACAACTTTCTGTTCATGGGTATTCTGAGATGGTATAGTTGTGAGGTTGGTGTCTTGTAGCGAAACTTGGTTGCAGGCTCCTAATTCAATATAATGGTTCTTCATTCCACCTTTGTTCAAGATATACAACCAAGTTCAGTTGTTTCAAAAAAGATGTTTCTGAAAGGCAGCACTGGAGATTTATGAGGCTCCTAATTCAATATAATGGTTCTTCATTCCACCTTTGTTCAAGATATACAACCAAGTTCAGTTGTTTCAAAAAAGTTGTTTCTGAAAGGCAGCACTGGAGATTTATGATTCTCAAAGAATTTTTAAAAAGGGAAGATTGGGCTTCTTTCGCTGGTGGCATATTCTATTTTTAATAGTGTGATGGACTGCACATCTCTTCCTTTCACAATTGAATTTGAGATTGTCTATAAGGCTTCACATGGTGATATTTGTGACATGAAATTCCTGGCTGGATGGTTTCTGTTCAAAGTTTTGATTAATTTTCTTGGAATCCTGTTTTGTTTGATTCCTGGTTTCTCCACCTTTCAAGGTAACATGAAATCAGACAAATAATGAGCAATCCTGCGAAGACTTGTTTTTTCAACTCTTGGGTTCTTTATCACTATTGTGAAGTTTGTAGGTTTTTCTGCTCTCCCTTCCCCGCTGTGATCATGTGCATATTACTCTTAATGCAGGTGACCTTTCCACTAACTGTTGTTCATAATTGCATGGGGTTGATTCCTTGTTAATAAGCATCAAATTGAGGTTATATTGATGAATTTTGGGCTATAGATTTTAGAAGGCTATTGCAGATATCTATGACTGACCAGCTTGGATTTGTTGCTTCAATTGTTGTGGACGGTAGTAAAGATAATAACCATTCTGTTGCAGAATATCTTTTTCAACTTATTTGATTTATTTGCCTACAAGATTCTTTGGTTCATATCTGGCTTTCAGTTTGGCAACTGATTACATTAGTTCCATTTGAGCACGTTCAGATCCTCTGCTCTCTAGTGTTTTGCTTTTGGAGCCACATTTCCCTTCTTTATCCAGTTCAAATATATTAATACAGAGAAGTAATGGAATTTTGTGGCTGTCTACACTTAGTTACATGTGTTCATATGAAATACTTGTGGTGTTTCTTTGCTATCCTTGCAATTCCAAGTATAACCGAGGACTTGTACATGGAGTCTCTTTGGTCAACCAATCCCACTCGAGTCTGACAGCTTGACAGGCTAACTGAGCTCTGCTGTTTTGAAAATCTCAAAGTAATCAACTTGGAAAGCAATTTTGAGGTTCTTCTATTCTCTTATTCATTATTGATTCCATGTTGGCTTCTCGCTTCAATTTTTTTTTTTTGCAGTGCAATATTGTAGTTTGCAATTGGGCTTTGCTAATGACGTGTGCGGATTTCATTTCTTGACTTGTAGCGATTTAGAGTTACAATATAGTGAATGAGGAGTATATGAATGCCCACTTTGAGGATCATCTTAGTTTAATCACCTCTCTTTGTTAGTCATTCAGATGGCAAAACACAGTCACTGCATCTAACGGGTGTAAGTTGTAGGGAACATGACTGCGCATATTTGTTGTAATTTGAGTTTATAATTATAGTTGAAAATTTTGATGTTATGGTTTCTTTCTCTACCCACATTTTTTGATTAACATGGTTTCCAAACAACAGCATTTTCATAGCCTCGAGAATCTAATTGAAAATGTAATTGGATAGAAATGTTATTTATTCTTAGGATCAAAGTAAGCTGAAGGTGTGGAGTATGTAGATCCTTACATGAGGATTTGGTAGAGAAATATAAATTCAAGACTTGAAACTAGAAAGCTCATTTTACCATTATTTCTCCTAATTCATCCGAATTTTCATAATTTCAACATTTGTTTCTATGCACAATTATCCTTGTTGGTCGGTCAAATTTTGAAGGGAACGCAGACATTATTTATAAAATGGCGAGATGTTTTTGGTTGTTCTGCATACCGTACTGTGTTTCAAAATTGTTTCATTGTGTCTTGTTTTGTGTAGTGACTCTTTTAACTCCGCCTGTGTTTTGCATGTTTGCTTGACACAGCCGGTCCCAAGCCCGGGAAAGGAGGAGGGTTTGAGTCAACAGATGGGATCTCTCTATTTTTTTTATTTTTTGCATATTATTAGGTTTCCATTACTCTCACTCTCTTTCAGACTGCCTGCATCTTTTCTCCGTGAATGGATGGTTGCTGCTGCCGTTAGTGTCAAAGCATAATCAACTTTGTCGATAATAATCACACTGAAAGTGTTACAAGCTTTATTCATGTAGTTTGGGCTTTTGTGATTTAGGGCTAACAATATTTAAGAGCCTTTTCTATATTTGAATATCAAATAATCTTGATTTCCATTGCGTTGACACTTGTGGATTTCACCTTATTTTTGGCAGCTATAAGTAACTGGTTTTATTACGGACAGCTGACCATGTCATTTGTTGGCCATCCAACCTTATATTTGGCGCTAGAAACGGTGTTCTAAAAGGCGTGTCCAGACGTCGTTTAGGTATCATCTAGATGCGATGCGCGTCGGCGCCTTATTCAGCGGTCAAAGTTTGACTGCTAATGCGCCTAGGCGTGATTATTATCTTTTTTTTTTTAATTTTTAATTTTTTTTTTACAATTCTTAAATAAGTTAAAATTTAAAGGTTCATTTACTTTTGAAATTGTTGGAAGCTTTTGAAAAAAATGTATAATTCTTATAAGTTAAAATTTAAAGGTTTATTTACTTTTGAAACCTATCTTTTTTTGGAAACTTTTGGAAAAATGTATAAAGTTTTTATAAATCCGTTTTAGATGTTTGATAGGTATTATTTTTAATTATTAAATGATTTTTTAATTGATTAAAAATAAAATAATAATAATAAAATAAGAAAATGATTTTTTACGCTTTTTTACGAGTATATTTCATTTAACCTCGCATAGCCCATAGTTAGGTCACTACGCATTACGGCTTTTAGAACACTAATTAGAAATAACAGCTTTTCTATATTAATATTTTTTTAACAACTCATTTTATTAATTTTTATTAAAATTGAAGATAAGAAAAATATGATTTTAATTTGATAACTTGAGAATTTAATTATTTATCATAAAAAGAGAATTGTTGGACTTTTAGTTAAAACTTAATTACAACTGGACTTGCCTTAATTACTTCAATGGTGAGTCAATATTTAACACCTTCAATTGAAAGATACAATTAACTGGTGTCCTTAATTATTGTCTTTTAATAAAAAGAATGAAGTGTTAAAGAAATTGCATTTGGCTATGTTAGACAAATTACTATAGTTGCTTACTTCATGGTTACAACCACTTCACCACTTCAATGGGAGAAAAAAGGCCAAGGTGACAAGTTCTTATTTCCCCCTTTTGGCCCTCATTATATCAAAATTTTATTCTTCTATCTTATTTTCAACCACACATTTTTTCATAAAATAATATTACACACAAATAAAAACATTATTTCAAAAATTATAAATTGAAATAATGGGGGCCAAATGAGGGCTTAGTACACACAAGAAGCACAAAAGAAACGAGAGTACGCTGTTTTAGTAGCTTACGAGTTCAAAATATGTTTAGAAACTATCTAGAACCTATCATAAATTCACAATATTTGTCACTAATTATGCCACAAATGGCAAACTACAGATTTTTCACCTGTGGAACGATGGGTTGTGTGGTTTAAAACCCACAAACTGATTCTTGCTCAAGCAAGTCGCAGCCTGAGACCAAAATGAAGTCCAAACCTCATGAAATCTTGGCGTGATGATGTTCACACTTTTTACTTCGATACACTTCGATGATGCCAGATTCCAAGCAAAGTAGAAGTAGAAAAAATAAATTCAACAGCGACAAATGCAACAATATACACCAAAAGCCCCTACGAGATTCAAGCCTCGGTCATTATATTTGATATATTATGGAGATGAATTTATGTTTGCAATGAACTGCTGCAAATATCCACAATGTGGAGTTACAAAATGCAATTATGACCAACAGTTAGTTACCAAGGCACTTCACTTGCATAATGAAGTGATGTGCAAAAGCATCAAAGTCTTGGATAAGGAAAAGAAGCATCAAACAAAGATTTTCTCCAACTTTTGCTTAATCACCAAGAAATCTCTGCATGATAAAACACAGGTTACACAGTCCATTGGCAAGAGTTGGAAATGTAATTGAATAATAATTCAGCTGGAACTTAGTTTATTCCTTCAGCCTTAAGCTGGTATAAATAATTACACCAGGAATATTCTAGATGATACAAGTATTGGTTCCTTGAATTAAGGAAGCTGTTGGAATATATTTACAACAGATTGGTAGTGGTAGCACAAGGGTGAAAACAGAAAACAAACAGCAAGGATTGCTGCTGGCGTGAATGTTGATGAGTGGCAGCTGATATGGATTTGGTGCTGAGTTGGAATATAGTCATTAAACTAACTCTTAACACCCCCCCTTCAAGCTGGACGACAATGGAGTGACTCCAAAGCGCTGATATGGATTTGTCTCTGATGAAATGAACATCTAATTCAATATGTTTTGTCCTCGCATGGTACACTGGATTGGTTGCCAAGGCGCTAGCACTCATGTTGTCACACCAAAGAATTGGAGTTGGTCCGAGTGGCAATTCAAGCTCCTTGAAGAGTGATTAAATCCAAGCTATTTCTGAGGCTGCTGAAGCAAGTGCTCTGTACTCGGATTCTGTACTTGATCTAGCAACTACATGTTGCCTCTTGGATGACCAGGCCACCATATTTTCTCCCAAATAAATACAGTATCCGACTGTTGACCTCATATCATCTGGACAGGATGCCCAGTCAGCATCTGAGTATCCACTTATGTTCATTCTGTCACCTTTTTGTATCCAAAGCCCCTAATTAATGGTTCCCTTGAGATATATGAGTTTTTAATGCTTGCCAGTGAAATGAAGTTGGAGATTGTAGAAACTGGCTCAATTTGTTCACCGCAAAAGTGATATCAGGTCTGGTATGAGTTAGGTACTGCAGACCTCCTACATCACTTCTATAAACTAATGGATTCTTCAATGTTTCACCATCAGCCTTAGACAAAGTTTTACCTGCAAGGATGGGGGTTGGACAAGATTTTAGATTTTCCAGTTCAAATTTTCTGAGCAGCTCACCAATGTACCTTGTTTGGGTGAGATGAAGGCCTGATTCATGCCAATGCACTTCAATTCCCAAAAAATGATGGAGTTGTCCCATATATTTAAGTGCGAAGCTCTTGTTTAATTCATTTATGAATCTTTGCAGCAGTTCTAAGTCATTCCCTGTTACTACAATATCATCCACATAAATGAGTGCAAAAATGATTTGCCTTTCATTTTTGAAATAGAACAATGATGTGTCTGCAACTGACTGATTGAACTTCCAGCTCAATAATGTTGACTTCAACTTGTCATACCAGGCCCTAGGTGCCTGTTTTAGTCCATAGAGTGCCTTTTCCAATTTGCAAATATAGCTAGGTTTCGATTGATCTACAAAGCCCTCAGGTTGGTTCATGTATACAACTTCTTCAAGCTCACCATTTAGAAAAGCATTATTGATGTCCACCTGTCTGATTTCCATCCCTTTGATACTGCCATGGAGAGTACAACTCTTAAGGTTGAGGCTTTAATCACAGGACTAAAGGTTTTTAGAAAGTCTATCCCAGGTTCTTGATGAAAGCCTTTTGCTACCAACCTTACCTTCAGCCTCTGAACAGAACCATCCGAGTTCCTTTTTAGTCTGAAAACTCACTTATTTCCCACTATATTGTAGTCTGGTGATGGGAGAACAAGTTTCCAAGTCTTGGTTTTCATCAGAGCATTGAACTCTTCTTCCATGGCCCTCTTCCATTCCTTGCTTTTCATGGCTTTAATAACATTTTTTGGTTCTGACGTTTCAGAAGTACTGTCGTTGATTTTCCCAAGAATGCTTTAGGTTTGAAAATTCCTGCTTTTTCCCTTGTGATCATAGGGTGTTCTATTAGGTTTGTTGCTCTTTGTTGAAGTCTAACTTGTTGCTGGCTGGTTGTGAAGTTTGTTTCAGCCCCTTAATTATTCTGAGGCTGTTCAGTTTCTGTTTCCACGTTCATTTCTTGGCTGCTCATATCTCTGATCACTCCAATACTTCTATTTTCATCACCTTCATCATTAGTTCCTTCAAACTGATTGTTACTTGAGCTAGGAGGTGTGTGATGTGTTACATTGGCTGCCTCTGGAAGGACTTCATCAACAGGACTTGCCATAGGTTCAATGTTATGTGGTTGAGATGGAAACTGAAAATAGGATACTATGGTTTCTGGATTTACAGAATTTTGGTGGCTTTGATTTGAAAACATAGATTCGAAAGGGAAATCAAGTTCATTGAAAACCACATGCATGGAGATATAGACTTTCCCTGTTGAAGTCAAGCATTTATACCCTTTATGAGACTCACTATAGCCAATGAATACACACTTAGTTGAATGGAAACTGAATTTATGTTTTTGATAGGGCCTAAGATAGGGGTAGCAGGTGCAGTCGAAAATTTTCAGTGATTTATAGTCAGTTTCTTTTCCATAAAGAGTCAGGAAAGGTGATTTCATTTAAAGTACAGGGGTAGGCAATCTGTTGATAAGGTAGGTGGCAGCTTGAAAGGATTCTCACCAGTATTTTAATGGCATTTTGGCTTGTGCTAGGAGTGTGAGGCCTGTCTCTGTGATGTGCCTATGCTTCCTTTAAATCCTGCCATTTTGAGCTGAAGTAAGGGGACAAGGGTGTCTGAATTCAACACCCTCTTGTGCTAGAAACTTTGTAAAGACTCTATACTCACCTCCCTAATCAGGTTGAAGGATTATTTCTTTCCAAGCTTGTTTTTCACTAACTTTTTAAATTGAATGAACACACTTAGAGCGTCAGATTTTTGTTTAAGAGGTTAGATCCAAATGAACCTACTGAAATCATCTAGAAAGGTTATATAGTATCTAAAGCCAGATGTTGATTGGATTGGTGCTGGTCCCCATAAATCTGTATGCACGAGTTCAAGGGGCGATTTGGCATGTGAATTTGAAATAGAGAGGTAGTAGATGAGATTTCCCAAACTGGCAAGCATCACAGAATGAGTTACTTTCATTCTCTTTTAACTTTTGATTACAGATTTTGAGAACTTGAGACACCACTTGGCTAGATGGATGTCCAAGTCTCTTGTGCCATACATTAGCTTGGAAATTTAAAGATTTCTGACTAGACTCTAGACTGGAATCAAAGGATAGGGCACTGCAGCAGTAGTTATGTGAGTAAGCAGGTGGCTGAAGGTGAACTTTGGTGTTTTGTTGAGGCAAGTCCAGTTGATATAGCCCTTCTTTAAGCTTACCTTGTAGTATCACTTCCCTCGTTAGCTGGTCCTTAACAAGACAGTGGTCAGAATAGAATTCCATATAGACTTTCTTATCAGAAGTCAATTGAGAAACACTGATGAGATTTTTTTTATTTCAGGTACAAGGAGCATTTTATTTAATATAAGAGTTTTGTCATTCATGGCTGGAAGATGGCTTTTACCAAAGTGAGAGATCTTCAGTTTATTTCCATTTCCAACCATGATTGCTTCCTTACCAGTGTATTCATTTGCTGAAATGAGATTTTGTTTGTCTGAAGTGATATGATTGCTGGCTCCAGTATCAGCAAACCAAACTGGATCATTCAATGTGCTGGGAGTTGCTACAAAAGCTACTGGTGCAGGTGAATGATTGTAAGTTGGCCTCTGATTTGGTGGTGCTCCTATGTGCCTTTCATCAAACCTATAGTTGCATATGTTTGCTTTATGACCAGCCTTTCCACATACTTGACATATAGGCCTATCACCACCATAGAAAGTTCCTCATCTGTTTCTTCCTCTTCTTCCACCTCTGAAGCTGCTGTAACCAGAAAATCCTCCATTGGAATGTGATCTGCTGGATCTGATATGGTGATAGTTTGAACCAGATCTTTGAGAGAAATTCACCGAGGTTTGATGATCAAGGCTGATTCCTGCCATATCATTTCTAACTGAGTTGAGATGCTCCAATCTACTTTCAAAGGTCATCAATGTAGACCGTAGTTCTCCCCCGGTAATGTTGTCTCTACTATTGATTTGAACAACAATTGGAGTATACTCTTCATCCATGCCTGCCAGAACTTGAGTCACTAAATCAGGATGAGGAACAGCTTTTCCTGTAATCTCAAGATTATCTGCCAGCAGCTTTACTTTGTTAAGGTATTGATCAATACTCATAGCTCCTTTTCTTGATTTTTGAAGTTCACCAGTGAGAAAAGTTATCCTGGATCTGTTCTGAACTCCATAGCTCTCCTTCACTGCTGTCCATAATTCATTTGAGTTTCCAGCTCCCATAACTCTCATGGCTATATCCGAAGTCATAGAGGAGTAAGCCAGCCCATTAGTAGCTGGTCTGTTGACATCCACTGGGTGTACTCAGGGTTTTTAGTCATTTCAATGCTGGTTCCAGCTTCACCAGCAACCTGAACTCCAATGAATTCTGATGGACACAGTTTTGTCCCCAGAATGTATCCTTCAAGGTTGTGTCCCCTGATTATGGGAAGTATCATATTCTGCCAAAGGAGGAAATTATTTTTGTCAAGTTTAACTGATACTGCTTGGGTCAAATTCACTCCAAAAGGTAACGAATGACCGATTCCTTGCATTGGGCCAGTGTTGCTACTTGAAATGGATGCTGGAGCAGATTAGTGTTTTGTGGAGAGTTACTGGCGTTGGCCATTGTGATAGCTCTGATACCAAGTTGGAAATGTAAGTTAATTGAATAATAATTCAGCTGGAACTTAGTTTATTCCTTCAGCCTTAAGCTGGTATAAATAATTACACCAGGAATATTCTAGATGATACAAGTGATTGGTTCCTTGAATTAAGGAAGCTGTTGGAATATATTTACAACAGATTGGTAGTGGTAGCACAAGGGTGAAAACAGAAAACAAACAGCAAGGATTGCTGCTGGCGTGAATGCTGATGAGTGGCAGCTGATATGAATTTGGTGCTGAGTTGGAATATAGTCATTTAACTAACTCTTAACAGCAAGAAAATTTCCACTTACTGCCAATACATCATACTAATATCAGAAAGGTGACACGACGTAAAGATTCTCAGTAGAAACATAAACGATGTTTGATTTTCCAGCATCTACCTGACAGCAAACAACAGTTCAACCACTGCATATCTGAAACGATCCAAAGGGCCAAAAGAAACAGAAGTTAAATTCTGAAAACTGCACCATATTTTGTGCTCAATCAACAAAACATTGCTAAGAACTAACAAGAAAAAATTTCTAAAATATTCTGTAGAGTGCACCTGTATGTCTGCATATAATCTCAAAACTTTAAACTACAAAGCAGAGGATCTGAACATCCAGAAAAACCAATAATTTTGTACTCGCAAAGCATGAATCACTTTGCAGGTAATTGAAAATGCAATCGCGCAGAGACTTATATACTAGACGAATGAGCTTACGAGAGTTAGGGAGAGTTCGATACATCAGACTATTAAAAATAGAATAGCCCACCAGCAAAAGAAGCCAAAACTGCCTATTTACTAAGTCCTTAAGAGTAGCAATCTCGAGTATTGACTTTCACCAGCAAAAGAAGCCCAAACTAGATTTTAGATCTTGATGAAAGGAGAAATGAAGAACCATCAAATTGCAAACAAGATCAGTCAAAACAAATAGATACAGAGAACTGGAAGCCTCCCAACAACACTTTATATGAATTTTTTAGAATACAAACCAGCACATAACCACTAGGAACTTGAAACCAAGTTTCACTAGTTCCGCCTTCGTAGACACAACATACACCAGGCTCTCAACTATCATAGACTGTCCATAAATAGAAAGGATTAAACCACAAAAAGCAATAATAAAGTGATACACAAAATGAAATTCTTGTGAAACAAAACCATTTCATTAATTGAACATCTGTGATACAAAATACTAACAATGAGACAGTTGTACTTTCTCATACTTGTTACAAAAGAATCAAAAGAATTTAATGTCTAATGTTGGAATTTGGGTTCCAATCAGCCAAAGATCCGGGCTCAGTCAACACCAAACCGACA
>CAIGRN010103241.1:0-11495 GCA_903798345.1 Fraxinus anomala | reverse complement strand
TTTATTGCCGATGCAGCATCATCAAGATTCTCACTACCAAAAAGCTATGGCAGCGCGAAAACGCGATGAACTGACCACCTTGCCTTTGCATGTGAATCTTGATGGTGCTACACCAGCAAACAACGACTGTTGACAAGCCCTTTCATGGCAGTTCCATCTCTTACTTCATTGATCTGCAGAGTTAAATTGTTTATCCAAAATCTTCATTTTGTCACTTTTGATTTTCAAATTATTATATAGATTTATGCAAATATCATCAATTTTATGTGGCCTCTCAGTCACTGATATCAAATGGCAAGAAAGCCACGAGCACGAGGCTGATGTGGCCTATTATCAATCAATAAGTGTAAGTCATGACTTGACTGACTGGTACCAATCAAAAATTTAATTAGAACTCATTTCCTTACCACAGGAGAACAAAAACGATCCCTTTTTTAATATATAATTTTGACCACATTTGGGAAAAAAAAAAACCCAAATTTTACTTTCATATATATCTCAATCACAGAAAATGACTAAAAAATAACAGAATAAATAAAACGCTGAAGTTCTTAATATATATTAATATTCGATCAGATTCCAGCGTCTGGTAATATTATCTTCTTTTGTTGCTGATCAGTTATATTAATCCACAAAGAAACACAAGGGTTTTATATATTAACTTGCAGAAACAAGAATTTCTAAATAGAAAGAGGATCAAGAACCGTTCTCAAGTCCGGATAAAAGAGGAGGGTTTAAATCTGATCTAAAAAAGATCAAAACAAAAACGTAACAGAGAATAAAAATTCAGATGTTCACTTAACTAGTCATCAGTTGAAATTAGTTATCACATATGAAGAATTACATAAAAGAACAGAAGAAAAGAACAAGAAATATTAACAAGCCTGATATTCAACTCTCTGGCCATTGAAATATTCTCCTGCGTGTTTTTGAGGGAGATAATGGTTGGGGGAGGAAGAAAAGGGTTAGCCAGTTAGGGAACTCACGCAGTGGGAGGGGTTTCTTGAATATATACACAAACATATTTATATATATATATACTATGTTTAAGGTTTATTTAACTTTTTTTATTATTATTATTTTTTTCAAATACGTAAATACAAAATTCAAGACTGTTGCTTAGTTGTATAGAATATGATAGCAGTTAAAATATCTCTATCTTGGAAACCCTAATTTTCTTGTTGGATTCTGAGAAGGCGCAAAGTTTAAAAAGAGTTATAAAGTAGATCGAGCTCTTTAGATACATGTTCAACTTGACCCACATCATGATACATTTTTCAAGTATATTCTTTTTAAATATGAAAATAAAAGCACCAAGAGCGCTTTTCTGAGTAGGGTAACCCACGGACCAAATAAAGGACAAATCGTATCATTTCGAGACAACTGAATTTACCTTTAAACGTGTACAATAAGTGCTTATCATGAGTCCTTCAACATCAGGAACTTAGAATTTACCCACTTCAACCACGGATAACATCTACATTAAAGTGGAACAAAATGGTGCATCAAATTTAAGGTAATTTGGATTTAGGGTTCAGTGTTTAAATAATAAATGATAATATCGATCAAATCCATTCTAACATATTTACATTTTTTTCATTGTTTTAGTTCATTACTTTTTCAAAAGCACATTTCAAAAACACAAGGCACATTTTTGTCCATGTAGATGATAAAAATAGTTCACTAACAAAGTTCTCATACTACATTTTTTTTGTTAACCACATTTGCTTGCTAGAAAACGTACGTAGTCAAAATGCCTAAACAGCAAAACAAATGTGAAAAATTAATAGAACAAAAAGAAGTTAAAATATATAGACTTGAGATTCCAATTTAAAACATCAGCTTTATTAAAATGAGTAGTCAAAACCTTTATATGTTAGTCTACATTTCGATAATTAGTCGAAGTAAGAATTTTTCTTAACATGCCCCCACAAGATGATAACTCATTTGAGTAAATTGAATATGAAATTCGTGAATTCATTTTTTAGTTTTAATCGGATCAAATCGTTCTTTGAGTTTAATGTGCTTTAATTACCACATTAAGATTTCAAATTAAAATATCAACACCATTAAAAAGAATAGCCTAAATCCTTGTATATTGATAGATATTTCAATAATTAGTCATGTACGATTTATGGAATAAGTTAATATATGAACAACATCGCTGTGGAATCATTTAATTTATGCTATACAGTCTCAATCGTGCTAAAACGTCATTATATATGTCTAACTAAATGTATTCTTTAACATCACATTTAATTGAATTTATCATTTAATGATTTAATGTTATATCTTATATATCACATAAACCAAAGATATTTGTTGGGCTTGTGACTTTCTCTATTTATGCCTTTCGAGGTTGGTGTCTAGAGTGCTGGCCAGTCATTTGCCTTCCCAACTACATTTTCTCGTCCTTTCATTTTGCTATTCCCACTTTCATGTTAAAGGGCGTCAATATTCTAGTTTTTTTCAATGCATATATTAGTTTATTGCTAGGTTTTAATTTTAGATAAAAATTAAAATTTTATTAGATTTTAATAAAAACTAATGAAATATATGATTGTGAAGTTGTAAATTCCATGAAATGTGTGGTTAAAATTATTTATTGACTATTAATTAGAGTTTTAAAAAAATTAAATCAAAGCAAATAATTAATTTTAATTCATATTTCATTAACTTTTATCAATATATACTAAAGAACTAATTTTTAGCATAAATTTAGTCCATGTTTGGTACATAAATTTTTTTTTTTCTTCTCAAATTTAGTTTAAATAACGAATTATCTCAATAAAATAATTTTTGCATGTGGATACATAAATTTTCATACTTTTTAACTTCAAAAAATTTAATTTTAACAAAATATATTCTAAAAATTGTCAACATCAAACAGGCCTCAATGAGATACATGATGTTTAGAAAATTGTGAGGACACTTTTTTTAGCTACATCTTGTGGTCAGATTGCATTCATATGATAAATGATGATTTTATTTGTTTTCTTTTTAATGATCTCAAGTACAAAATAAATATCATTGAGTAGGTACTGAGTCGTGAGACCGTTAATTCAACTCTATAGTCAAGTTAAATGGAGTATGTTTATGTAAATTTTTGAAAACAAAGATGAAAAATAAGATATTCTCTATTTGTTTCTTCTATGTTGAGCAGAGAGTGAATAATAGTATATGGTTATATAAAGATGAAAAGATAGAAAGTTTCTACGTATAACTTTTCATAACTTACGCGTAAAATAGGCTTAATGGAGGGATTATATCCTTAGGTTATTGATAAGTGTATTTTATATACTTATTGGGGACATAAAATATCAATATTTGGTAATTCTTCTGACAAAATATATCATAAATTATTGTATTTTATGTTATATATGTAAAACTCAATAGTTGAACGATGAATCGAAAGAAAGAAGCGAAAAATTGGTGAAAAATGGCAAAATTCAAAGTTTGAGAACCAAATTGTAAATATTCAACGGTTGATTCGGACACAAGATCTATAAAACTTTTAAAGATACTTTCAATTAGATGGACATCTAATTAGAACTCAAAAAGGAATGGAATATGATCAAAATATTAACAAAATCAAATTTCAATCATACAAGTTATATTCCATATTTTTATCCAAATATTGAGACCCATTTTTGATAGAGTAAAATTTCAAATTGGAAAACTTATTAGAAAAGTTGTAATACTTTGAGCTAGCTTTCCAACGCACTTTGAATCGTCTCAATCGGATATTGGGAGAGAATATTATGACCAAAATACTGACTGCTGAAACTTCGCGCACGAAGACAATTTTCCTTATTCGATTGGAACTCTTTTGAAAATTAATTTGGACGTGATTTTCAACAAATTTTATATTTCTACAAATACCTAACAGTAGAATACATATTAGAGACATCTCATATACATCTCATACTCCAATATTTATCAATTATTATCATCAAATGCGAAAAATTCATAATTTTTGTGAGAGAATTGAAAGAGACTTGCAAGAATTCAATCAAATAAAAATTCAAACTTGATTTTTTTAAACAAAGAAAAGAAGGTGCAAGTGGAAATTTATCAAGAAATCATTGAAGAAATTCAAGATTTCTTGATTCATCTTAATCTTCTCAATTTATCAAAAATTCGGGTTATGTCTTTTCACTTAAATATGATTTCTTGTAATTTCTATATGTTAGGTTAGTTTTATATATTGTTTGGATGAGATGAACTCTTATTATGAGATTTTTGGTATTAATTAATTATTTTGATTACTAGTTTTCTTGAATATTTATTATTGTTTTCACCGACTTTTTAATTAATTAACTACTAATTGAGATGATTGATTGAAATCTATTATTATCGAGAGAGATAATATAGAGAGATAATAGGTTTTTAGCTAAAATAATAAACATTGTAAAGTCCGATAAGGGATAGAGATATATCTCTATACTTTACGTGATTGTCATAGATGTTCTAAATCATTTAATACATTTATCATGTTCGCATCTTTCATTGAGAGATAAGAATGTTACATGAGGGGAATATATTTGATAACTATCGAAAGATGTTTTCAATTACATTAGGAACATTAATCAACAAGAATGACTACAAACTGGCACTTTAATTTTTTGTGCTAAAAATGGATTAATAAGGGAGATTCGACATTTTAGCAATAATTTCACATATTTTAAAAAAAAAAAATTAGTTAAATTGCTTTCTAATTTAATCAATAATTTAGATATTAGTATAAAACTCAAAACATATTTGCTATTCGATTAAAATTTCTATTAATTTGAACTCGATTTCTCGTGGGTTTGACACTCTATACACTACTATATTATTTATTCGCGATCTCGTTCAATTGCGAGAAATCAAAAGATCAATTATTAGTTGTCTAGTTATGCCGTGCATATATTTAGAAACTTGTTTCCATTATCATATATTTCCTATAATTTATCGTTAAATATTTGTCTTATTTTTTATTCTTGATTACGTGAGTGATAACATCGCTTGAATTGTCTTATAACCTAATTTATAAGAAACCCCAAACTTGCTCGTCTAGTGTTTGGCTTTTGAGTTGATTTTCTGTTTCATCTACTTAGTTTCTTCCATAGTCTAGCTAGAGTTGTAGTCAATTCTTCACAGAGTTAAATGTGAATCTTGTTATTCAAAATCATGGATTGATGAATCAGGGGGATGACGACATGAAAATGGCCTATGCGACTAGAAAATTTAGAGGCAACCGAGGTTATAACTATGCGACCGCAAAAAATGTGACCGTTGACTGAGTTTTTTCAAATTTTCGGTTGGTTTATTGATGAAGCATTGCACCTCTTGATTTGAGTTTAGAACCAGTTCGTATGTGATGATTGAAACATATAAATATCTGTTGTGCACATCAAATTTTATATTGAATATTCATCCAATTTTTTGAGAGAAATTTTTGTCCATTTACATAATTATTCTTCTTTTTTCAATTGTTCATTTGAAGATTCACTTTGCTTTTGGTAATTTTCATAAGGCTTGTTTAATCCTATAAACTATTTGTCATTAAATTCTTAAAAGCATTGTAGATTAGGCAAACACTGTTTTATGACAACGATATAATCTTCGTTTTCAAGCCTTTACCGAATTTATATTCATCATTTTCTTCTGCTTTGTTTTTTCTCCATTGATGTATTTATTTTTTCCTATGCAAGCCTAAATTTTCCTTGGTTTTACTAGGCTGGTCTTGTACCTAATCTTTGTTGGACTTCTAGGTGGATGTCGCCATTAGATTTGAAAGGTAGTTTGTTTTCACATTTCATAAATATTCTTTTAATAAATAAATCACAT
This sequence comes from Fraxinus anomala, assembly GCA_903798345.1. Classification (NCBI taxonomy): domain Eukaryota; kingdom Viridiplantae; phylum Streptophyta; class Magnoliopsida; order Lamiales; family Oleaceae; genus Fraxinus; species Fraxinus anomala. Next base: position 5,663 of record CAIGRN010103241.1, on the reverse strand, counting down.
TATAATCCAATTTCATTGCTTGCACAACACATTTTTTTTCTGTCATTCGCATTATTTGAGGGTAGAAATATAATAAGAAAGAACTACAATTTTGTCAAGGATTTGGACGTGACAAATGCAAAATTGTTGAGATTTGAAGACACTTTATTTTAACAGATGCATGCATTGAATTTTTAGCATCTAAAGTTACATTCTTCATTTGCTCAAAGTTATGACACATTTAACATGTTTGAATAATAACGTTAATAAATAAAATTAAGTGCAAAAGATATAAAATATTTCTTAATTATATATTTTTTGAAAGTATTTTTTTAATTATATCTACTCCTGTATACTTTAGTCTACTTAACATGTTAAACGAGATCTTAAAATTTTGAAATAGCCATTAATGCACACCGCATAAGAATTGAAATGCCCTCACTGCTTAAAATGAATACATTATTTTTTCAATTTACCTAAGTCATTGAATTTTTCAAAATGTTTCATAATTGTCAATTTTTAAATTTTTTCGAGTTGTCAATGAATTTTCTCAAATGTGTTTCTACTTACCGTTAAACCTTAAAAGTTCTCTAAGTTGTCATTGAATTTAACAAAAAGTTCTTTCATCCATAACTCCGTTACTCGTCATTTGAAAAGTTAACGAACTAGATAGTATGATAGATGAAATGAAGGACGTGATAACATTTTGATAAATTCATTGTTTGCTAACTTTTATTACAATGAGTAAATGATTGAAGGATGATAGCACTTAAAGATAATTAGCCCCTGTTTGGTGGGGATTAAAATCGATTTTTTAGTATATTACGATAAAATTAGTATTTTTAAAAAGTTGTGAACCTCATAAACTATGTTGTTAAAATTAATTATTGAATTTAAATTAAATTAAATTAAATTAAAATCTTAATTTTCATTTCTACCAAGCAAGGGCTTAATCTCAACGGACAAGAAAGAGTTCAAAAATTAAATTATTTAAAGGGAAAATTGTAGCAGCGATCCTTAACCATTTCAATTTTTACAGACTTTACCTTAACTTTCATTTTATGCCAATGAAGGTCTCTAGCCTTTCATAAATTTGTAGCTGGAGTCCCAAGATGGAAACCGTCCACTTTTTCGTTAGTTGATCAAAAAATAAAAAAATTGATCAAATTGAAAATGGAAAAATGGTACTTTACATTTTTCTCATATTAAATAAGTTATTTAATTAAATAAAAAATAGAAAAATAAATATAAATATATAAACCCCCACCCCCAAATCAAAACCACTTTTTTTCTTCTTCTTTAGCGAGACATTACCACCCAGCCATCGTCGTCACCCTTGACGATTATCAACACTGCCACCACCCCCACTACCAGTGTTGACATTCTCCATATAAAAAAGCAAAAGATGCCCACAACAAACTACGAAAACTCACAACAAACAAAGTAACCCCCAAATTTCGATAAAGAGTTACAGGCCAAGAGCTCTAATCGAGAGTTCTATTCAACCCACACCCCTTACCCATCGAAACCAAGGCACAGAACTCCACTGCCGCTGTAATAGAATTTTCCGACCGCAAAACCCAGAACACAAAAATTGTCGAAATTAACAAACCCCACAATTAAATCGTTTCGATTGTCTTTGATTGAAAGCACAATCCCAATAATGGTATAGAAGAAATTTTACAGAAATATCGAACCTAGCACCATCGCTCAATTTTATAGAAATTTCCTCCATTGCCTCCACCAATTCCCCGTTCAATTTTATAGAAAAACCCGAACCCAGCACCACCGCCCATTTCCCATTTTCTCTACACAATAAGAAGCTTTTGAATTAATCCCTAAATTCATCAAAGATGGTGTATTGTCCGAATACTCTACAAATGGGACTTGACTAATTCACTGTGAAATCCAGATGCTGTTGTAATTCATGAATTCAGCCAATGGTTTCTATTCGACAACTGTTATTCTTGAATTTTGTTTCGTCATTTTCGAATCCGACTATTGTAATTTAGTGCAAAAGTTTTTGTTCGATTTTCGTTAAAGTTTGATGGGTCAGGCTGGGGATGGTGGCGATGATGATAGGAAGATGGTAGTGAACATGAAGGGTTTTTTTGGGGAAGGGGGTGGAGGAGATGAAGGATTTGGGGGGTGGGGTCGATTTATCTTTTATATTTTGTTTTAATTTAATTTAATTAAATAATTATTAATATGAGATTGACGAAAATGCTCCTATTTAAATTGGTCAAAATATTTAATTTTTTCATTTTTTGGTTAACTAACAGAAAAGTGGACGGCTTTCGACCAGATGGACTCCACCTGTATATTTATGAAAGGCTATGGACATTCACTGATATAAAATGAAAGTTAGAGTAATGTATGTAAAAATTGAAAATGTTATGAATCACTTTTTTCTAATTTAAATGATGGAAAGTGAATAATTGCAAATTATTGGCCCACGTTGAGTTCCGAAATTTTGCTTTGGTGTCTCTCGATTGGATCTTGATTAGACCACAAATTTTCCTATCACAAAATGGCTTTTGTTGGCAGTGAAATTTCAAAAGGAAATTAGTTTTAAGTAGTTGATCAAAGTGAAAAATAGTAGACTTAAGTGCATGTTTGGAAAGTTATTTTTTATAATTGTTTTAAACATCCTTGTTAACGGAGACTTGAATAGAATAACACCATAAGAAAGTGTAAAAATAACATTACAATATCAATCATGTTACATGTACATTAAGTTTGATATTGTGTGAGTTGACAAATTTTTGTACATTGATTTTAATAATATTTTTTTCCAATCAATGGTTAGAATTCCTATATTGAAGCAGACGTCAACCTCGATATCAACAATGAATGTACAAGAATCATAATTCTTACAATATATGCTTAACTGAGCATCGCATCGAATACAAATGACGTTTGACACTCGACTGAAAGATCACAAACAAAGGCATTCTCTTGAAAATTTCTAAAGCTTAAAAGCAACAAAATCTTTCTTTAATACCGAATACGAAGAATTTCTAGCAATGCATGGTCCAACCTTTCAATTCGCCAGCTGAGGTTTCATCCCTCTATAGGATGTCCAAGTATTTCCACAATCAAAATCATTAATTTTTTTTTTCCTACTTAGTGAATGTTTGGCAAAGTTTAATTTTTTTGAAGTAGATTAAACATACATGTGATCTACATAGTTTGTAGGATTTATAACTTATTATTATGTATTATTCCTACGTTACATAGAATTCACAACTTATAAGTAGCTAAAATTTAAGCTTAACCAATCACGCACTTAATGTATTTTACTAATTTTGTAGGGCTGCATCATGGAAACTTTGAAGTTGACAAAAATAGCAGAAACCTGAACTGAACATAAATCGTTTGATTGAGTCTGATATTGAAAAGAAAAAAAGTAGCAAATATTATTGTTAGGTGTATGATTCTCTGCAACAAGGAAGCATCCACCTGAAAAATGGGCCCCATGTCCGTACAATCTGACGTGGAGGTGCAGTATATTTTCATTTTGTGGGGCTCTGTAGCCTTACTTTTCTTATTTTAATAATTGTCATGATTTCAGATTTCTTTCTTGCCCACAATATTCCCAATTTAAATCATAAGCGGAATACTGCATGCTTGGCTTATGCTCGAAGCCTGTTTGATTGCACTTCAATTCTATTTTTCACATTTTTATATATTTGATTGTCCAAATTTTTTATAGAATTGATTTTCCATCTTTCACCCACATACTCACATTTTCACCCACATGTTCACTTTGGCGAGAAAAGTTTTTCTAAACAACTTTATTTATTTATTTGGCAATAAAAACAAATTCTATCCCCAATTGTAACAAATTATGGTTAGAGTTCTAGACAAAGCCAAACGACCACCAAAAGATCCAAAATTTCAATATTTTTCAATTGAAAAATTATACCAATCAAACACAATTAATTGACAATTTCCAATAAAATAAGTTCTAGACAATTCAATTACTTGGAATTCATTTTCTTTTCACTCAAATTCCATTCTTACAATCAAACGAACCCTAAAAGTTTACATATAAGTAAATAAACAAGTTTTTATGAGTTAGAGTTCGTAATAAGAAAGTTGCTTATTTGAACAATAAAGTAAGAGTTTAATTTGGAAAAATAATAAGTAAATTACTCAATAGTATATGTAACGCTAAATTAATTGAGTTACTAAATTGTCGTGGCTCCTAAATTTTTCGATTAATCATATTTCGTTCAGAGAATCTAACTGGCTTCAATTGCATCACTAAGTAGGCCATATCAAGTTGGAGTGTAAAGCATGTCATGATCGTTAAGTTGAGCATCTTTACAGTTCTACTAGTCTTCCTCTAGCATAATGCCATGATGTTGTACACGTATTTTGGTAGTGGTGATCAAATTTTTTATCTGTCTCGGTTGCCTTGTTTATTGCTTCGACTTATTGTCTCCAACCTTCTACAGTTCTATTTGTGTGAGTTGAAGCATTCTAGCTTGTTCGATGAGGTTTAAAATTAAAGCGATATTTCATGCTTGTTAATTGAAAACGGAACTTAATTATTGTAAATTTTTTTGATGTGATTGTCTCTTTAATATTTAGCGCGAGCTATCTCATCGTATCACTCAATGACTCTCGCGTTGACAGAATAACCATGTCATGATACCTAAAGATAACGAGGTATAACCTATTTTTCTCTACATTTGAGTTTCCACGTCTTTTATTTTAATTTGAGAAATGACATGAATTGTAACATTACTTGATTCCATAAAATGCTAAAAAAAATTAATGGGGGGAGACCCTTGTTTGATTTTGATTAAAACCTAATTTTAATCTCAAATTAAAGTCAACAATTAATTTTAATCACACGTTTTATCGAACCCACAACTTTTCAACAACACATTTCCTAAACTTTTATCAAAATCTACTAGAAAGCTAATTTTAATCTATATCAAATAAGGACTTTTCAATAAAGAAGATCATAAACTCGTATATGTGACAAACCGTCCCCTTCGTAGTCTATACAAATGTGTAAAGATTCAAGCATGAAACATACTTTTTAGTCTTGTCTAAAAGTCTTGAAGAAGTGAAGAAATCTTGGTTCCAATATGAAAATTATATTCTATACAAATGTGTAAAACATGCTTATATAAATTCGGCTACCAATCAACAAATTTCTTTCGTCACTAGTATTAAAATTCATAAAGCAACCACACAAAAAATACATATCATCTGCCTTTTTGAATTCGTTTGGTCCGCAAAAGAAGCAAAAGCAAAGGCATAGCATGTAATGCGCCGGAAAGATGTTTAAGAGATTTTGACTTCACATGCCATGCACGCGGTGTTTCGAGGGAGGCGCATGAAATTGGGCCCATTCCGTGCCCACCAGTTTAAGATAATAACCGCCGTGGTTTCATTTCTATACTTTTGCTTGTGTTTGTTAAAAAAACAAAGGTTGAACCCCAACTTTGAGGGTCCCCCAACGCTCCGTTCCTAGAACATTATGGAGGAGGTAAATCGCGAGATGTGCCTCAACAGATTAGGGTACAATGGCTGTCATACTGATACCCACAAAGAGTCAAATTCCATACGTTGTAAGAGACAGAAATCAAACTATCACACTGTGGCTGCCAACTCAGTTGAGATTACGCCACTTATGTCCTTTGCACCACTGAGCTATGCCCTAG
>CAIGRN010103240.1:0-33181 GCA_903798345.1 Fraxinus anomala | reverse complement strand
AGGAATGGTGGTGCAGGAATTTTCGACAAATTTCACGGAATTTTTTTATTTTAAAAAAGGCTATTTTTGACGATGATTGAAAATGACGACACGTGTGCAGCCTCTACTTTGCCTCTTTTAATATGTAGTGATATTCTCAAACAAGAAGAAGCTCATTTTTTACGGTATGTATTGTAAAAGAAATTTTTTAGCATTACTTATCTATGATATCATTTTTTTTTTTACAATTCACTATATAGTTTATTAATGTGGGGTTTTTTTTATTGTAGATAAACAAAAGCGACTACAAGACATTTACGGAGAAAGGAGGTAGGCATTATGAATTGCTTGGAGAGATTTTTAGCGGGACTACAATTACTAGAAGTCTAATCAATGCTTCTACTCAACTCCTCCAACGTCAGAGGAAGAAGATAGATAGAAGATGAGTTTTTAAGAAGGGAGTGCATGTATGTGTGGAAAATGATGATGATGAAGTTTCAAATATTCGTTGACATGATGATACTACATCTAACAAACGTCGATGTAAGGAACTCAAAATTAGTAAAGGTTAAAAACTTGAGGAATGTATGGTGCAATGGTCATCTATTGGTAGTATGAGGAATGCGGAAACAAAACTTAGGATGCTATACCTTAGAGAAAGCTTGCACGCATCCAAGAGAAAGCATCTAATCACGAGGGCACTAGTGATGTCACTAGTCCAGACCCTTATTCAAATATGGAGTTTTTAAACACCTTAAAAACATGGAAGGAGTGTCTAATGAGATTTATATGAAAGCAATAAAGGTTTTTAAGGATCCAGATTTCAAGATAACATTTGTGATGATGCCAAAAATTAGGAAATGACCTATCTTGGAACTTCTTTGATTTGCTTGATTGTCGGGTTGAATATGAACTTCTAATGTAGGATTGTGTTCTTTTTATATATTGATTATGAACTTTGCAATTCTCAAGGTTTACTACTAGTTTTATTTTAATCGGTGTATTGGATTTTGATATTTATGTTTGATGGATTATTATTATAAATGATTATGGCAAGTGCATAAATGATACGAGTGACAATGATTTATTATGTACATATGATTTCAATGCGATTGTTGGAGATATACTTACAATGATTCCTTTTTTTCTTTTTTACCAACTTTAAAATTTATATATTTTTTTATCACATATTAACATAAAATTGATATGATTTACTAAATAATCAAATTAATTGAGAAAAAGTCATAAAACTATGAAAAATTATACTTGTACGCTCGGGTTTACACTCCCTTACATGGAGGGGGCCAACACAGTGTAAACCCGGGTATACACCCTTGTGTACGTGTAGCATCTCCCTAAAACTATTTTTAAAATTTTTAAATCAAACATATTTTCTAGTTTTTTGTTTTGAGAAACTATTTTTCAAAATAATAAATCAAACACCTTTTTTTGCAATCTTAAAATAATCCCTCAAAGCAGAAAATAGAAAATGAATTCAAAACTAAAAAAAAAACGCAAACCAAACGCACCCTTAATGTTTCAACTATTCAAAAATTGAAAAAGTATAAAATACCATACACGAAGACAACACCATTTTTTTCCCTCTTGAATGGCCTTGTGACAACTCTAAAATTTAAATTTTGTTAGTATTGATTAATATTATTAACTCTAAATTGAAAATTTCACTGCATGTTTGAAATATAATTTTCTATTTTTTTTTATTTGAGCCTTAGATTTCAATCGAAATAAAGAAATAATTTTTTTATTTTATTTTCTCGGCGTAAATAAAGATTATGATCTAAGTTAATATTTATGTAAATTTGAATCTAGCATTCTTCTTTTCCCTTGAATATTTTGATAACTAGAGAAATTATATTTTCTTGAGCAATATCGATATTATCGTCTTAGATTGAGAGCCTCATTATCTAGTTGATATTTATTTTATTTTATTTTTTTATCTAGGTCGGATATAGTAAAAAATCTATTTTACTTGAAAGCATTATGAAATTCATTGACTACTCGAAAACATTTCAAACTTTAATGAGTAAAGTGTGACGGATGTATAATTTCAGTCACTAATGAGACAGTGATGATAGAGTGTAACGTGTTAAATTCAATGACCACTCATAATCATTTTAAATTTCAGTGACTTATGCAACATGGTGAACGTGTTAAAATTTAATGACCGCTCGAATGCATTGTAAAGTTCAATGAATAAAGTGTAACGAATATTTAAGCTAATAAAACATTTAATAAACATCTACACTTAAATTTTATGAAGAAAATGTATACATCTACACTTTAACTTTTATGAAGAAAATGTATCTAACAAGTCATTGTCTGAACACAAACAAGCAAAGTAAAATCTCTAGTTATATGACTAAAATTTTCCATGCTTAATCTGTTATTGGCTGTTAAGAAGGTAATTCATTCTTGAACAGGTGTCTTTACCTCAGAGTGACCGATTAAATAACCAGAAGGTGCCACTAGTAGAACAAACCAAGGATTCTTCAAAATGTTTTGTCTAGCTCATTTTTTTAAATACATTTTTCTCTATTTTTTTTAACTACACATTTTTCAATAAAATAATATTACACGTTACCTAAAAACTTTTCCTTAACTTTTAAATAATGTATTCTGTACCAAAAATTGGGCTCAAACATGTTCTAAATTCAAAATTTAATGTGTGTCAAGCAACAAAATTTCTTAACCTACAAGGATTTTAGGAAGTTCTCAATTTGGTGTTAGCTATACAAAGAGCGTAATGAAATGTCAATTTTCACGATCCATATCCGAAATCGAGAAAGTGAAATGAGTTATGTTGTTCTCAAATTCTATTGGGCATATGATAACTTTGTGAGCTTTGGTGTGTTGTGTCAAAAATAACCATGACAGGTAGAACATTCGCTCCAACAAAGACGCATCAGAATGTTACTTCTTAAGCATGGTGTCCACTCATGACATAAATAATCATATATGACCTTGAGGGACTAATGTTACGTCTCGTCACCGAAACTCAAAAACGAAGTTCACGAGGTAGTCCACGTGACAACCAATCAGAAGCTCGACCAAATGCCCACACTCCACGTCATCAAAGATGACGAAGCCAACATGCCTCAATCAAGGCGCCTCATATTGCAAGTGACTAAGGGGTTCAATCCACCGCTTCATTGAAGCGCAACGTGAGAGGCCAAAGCCCACGTTGCCGAAGTGGATAAGAAGCACAACGTATGAGGTCGAAGTGGTGACCTCGCCCAAGCCCAAGAGAAGCATCTTTTACAAACCCCTTCTCTCAATAGATCTTTTGTACATATCTTATAAAAGTGATTGATGTGACCTCTTGTAGCAGCCGAATGTCAAGTCCATCAACCTATATCTTAAGTACTCAAGCCTAAGCCCTAGAACGGCTACTTTTCCACCAAACATTAAATGCTGTCGGGCCTAGGACGTTTGGTGTGATGACCTATGATGGGACACTTCGACCGTTAGGATGAAGCCACATCTTTTTTCATCAAACGGCTACCACTCTAGCAACGCCACTATAAAAGTTCACAACTCACACCAACTCAGGGGTAATGCAATACTATCAAATATTGTAAAATTGCTCTCATCTCTATAATTATATATATTCTTGGTGTTCAAACACTTGTGGCTTGCGCCTCAAAACTCGTCCCACACTTGTAAATGTATTTCTTTTGGACGATTGAATTGACTGTTGGAGTACTCGCGATCACCTCCCACCACCGAAGAAGGCCACTGATGACTAACAGTTTGTCTAATTGTGTAGGAAAGAAGTTTACGTAGATGCAAGTGAGCTTGAGATCTATTGGCCACATCGGAGGTGCAAAAATTGAGATCAACATAACGTGTCTCAAGCAACAAAATTCCTTAACCTACAAGGATTTTAGGAAGTTCTTATTTTGGTGTTAGCTATAGAAAGAGCATAACGAAATGCCAATTTTCACGATCCATGTCCGAAAGTGAGAAAGTGAAATGAGTTCTTTGTCCTTGGGTTCTGTTGGGCATATTGTGTTAACTTCGTGAACCAAAAAATCTTGGAAAATTCCGGAAATAGACTAGTGAGCTCAAGCCACCGAACGTCGGGAATGATAGGTTCGACTGTAACTGTCAAGTTAGTTGCCATTCCTCTATGCAAATTCAAGCAAGGTTTAGTAATCTGAGTGATTTGCAATACGGAGAATAGAATGAATGGAATGAATGGGGGGCTATAGACTGAGTATGTTAGCTATCACACACTTGAAACTTCGTATCCTTTGAACTTGAGGTGCACATACAATTTTGCGTGTTCTCCCTAGATTCTTGTTAGTCTTCATGTCCTACTGAAAAGGCAATACACTAACGTCGAGCAATTTACCTTCGTGGGTCATGTTGCATTCTGTTTAGGTTAGCCAATCTCTTTCGTCCAACTTCAAGAAGGAAGTTGTCTTCATAGCTCGGCCTTCCTCCACGCAAACTAGGGCCAGCTTTGTAACTTTCAAAACTAGAAGAGACAACAAAGGAATAGACATGTTTCCAAACATATTGGATCAAATCCAAAATCCCAAACATAATGTAAACACAAACATTTGTAGCCATAAAATCTTACAAAAACAGTTCCGAATCAAGAAATGCTAATGGATAAACATAAATATAAAATTAGTCCATGGCTGATTGTTTCCATCCACCAAAGGTCTCCTCTTCAGAATATCCCCTGTCTCTGCTTTGCTGCCAATAAGAAATATTTTCCAAGTTAGAGCCCACTTTTATGCTATTTGCCTTTGATGGTAAAAAGTATGCTTTGCAATTTATGTACATGAATAATCTACACGTACTTCATCAAGAATAATTCGAGTATTATGTACGTCTAGTCCAATCCTTTGCAAGAACTATCCGTAATTACAAACTTGCAAACTAGATTGTTTATCATAAAGAGAAGCGTTCTTATTCGGGAGAAGCTAAATTTGAAGAGAGTAAATAATGAAAATGTGTGGATTAAACCTCATCGGTTATCTTTGCCATGTCAAGTTGAATCACATATAAAGCTATTAACAGAAGAAGGGAAGAGCACAAAGTGGTAACAAGGATAATAATACTTGCAAAATTAAAAGTAATCAAACTTAATCAATGTGAAAGCATTTTTATTTGACAGCAAGGACAAAAATTAAGTGAGATCCTTGTAAGAAAAAATTAAGCATAACCCTTCTAAAATAGGATATTAGGACAACACCCCAGTTGAGGGAATGTATTTCCCGTACGGACTCTTTTTAATCTTTTATGGAAGGTGTAAATCAGGTTGGAAATCTTTGGTGAGGCAAGATATGAGCCACCCCGAGGCGCAGCCTCCAAAATATACAAGGTCATGCACAGCCTGGGCGGGCCACCATGACACAAATTGTTTGTTTAATTATTTTTGATTAATGTTCTTAAAAAAAATAAAAAAAAGGTCCACAAAGGCTTGGAGAGCCAGACCCTGCCCATCTCTCTAGATGAGCCGGGCCTTGTTGTCATCTCTAGGTTCTGTTAGCAGCAAGAAACAATGAGAAGCAAATTATCAGAGCAGGGCTGTAATAAACCTGATGTGGATTAAACACGAGACCAACTCTAATCTCTCCACAGTAATTCTCATTCTTGACAACATTGTACATAGTTGGCGGAATGTTACCTTCAGCCAATACCGGCCCTAAAGGAATCCTACATAATCAAGGACAGAAAATTAATCTAAGCTTGAATGTCAAACGTTTAAAAGCAGTCTTCCAAACTGAAAATTCTCAAAACTGTAATATACTCAAGTAAATAGCAAAACCAACACAAATTACAAGTATGCTGAATCGTAATAACCTACGAAAGGTTTTTCTCGTTTGTAAAACAAAATTTGACATTTTTATACATAAATGAGAAAGGATTACTCACGTTGCTTCTCCAACAAAATCATCTTCACTGAGATTATCTTTATCCATTATTTTGATTTTCAATTCCACGACTCCATCTGAGATGGTGAACAAGAATGTTTCATTCCATTCAGGGTTAGTTCCTTTACCTGCTTATAAACAAATTGAAGACTTAGCTACTAGGGAAAAAATTCACTCAAGTACATAGAACAAAAACATTTTCGTAAAACGTTATTATCAATCCTCGTGATAATTTAAACGTTGAAATTTGCAGCATGAAAGAGGAAACTAAGTGCAAGTTTTTAACTTTATTATTATCTTTGTAAATATTTGAAATGTAAGTCAAGAAAATGCACCTGATGCAACACTACTTTTCTTCTCTTGAGTCCTGCAAGTGAGGACTGCATAAGGGTCCATCTTAGCTGCCAAGAGGACAATCAAACTTCTTATATATCATTCTTCATCTGGCATACAACATCATTAAAACATACAAGTAGAACATCAAAACAACACACCCTAATATCATTCCTTGCCCCATTACACGCATCTTTCTTTAATGCAGATTCATGGCTTCACTTTGGACGCAACTCCAAATAAATCTAGGGGATTAACATGTAAATAAGGAAGCCAACAAAAAATGAAGATAATAATAATAATAATAAAAGTTTAACACCTATTTTTCCTTATTATAACTAAAAATATATGTTAATATGAGGAATAAAATTTTTAGAAAACCTTGATGGGCTTTCGTTCTTTTCGACCCTAGTGTCTAAGAAATTTGAAGAAGAGTACTTCTGCTAAAAGCATCTCTAAGAGACTCTATTTTTAAATAGCATATTCTACAATTTAAGGAGTATTTATAAATTTAGAAAGCAAAATTTTTAAGTATTCCATGGGCTCTTTATATTTAATACTTAATTTTACTACTCTAAAAAAATATTTATTATTTTTTCCTATCTTTTATTTTTTCAACCTTTCCTCCAAATTATAATAATATTTTTTTTCATTGAAAATTGAAATACTTTGGATGCATTTAATTATAGAAAGTGGCTTTGGCTCTCCGAATTTAGGGAGCCAAACTCACTCTCTAAAAACGTTAATTTAAAGAGTCTCTTGAAACATAATTTCAATGATTAATTTTTTAAAATAGAGAGTATCTTATGTTCAAAGAGTCTCTTAGAAATGCTCTAAGGTGACATATCCATGTTAGACACTAAACTACTCAGACACTCCAAGACGTGTTTGACAATCTACGTCACCTTCATTTTATATATACATGGTTAAGGGGCACGATCTCTTAACATTGTTCATATTCTTTTATAATTCTAACCCAAAGGAACATCTATATACATCAAGGACACACACAAGTTCCATTTCATAACTTTTAGAATATTAAATTAACTAATATTATATATTTTAACTCAAAAGTTATAATATAACAAATAGACACTCAAAAGTGTTGATTTGATTAATATAATATAAAAAAATATAGATATAATATACCAATGTATAATTTTTAAGAATTTACATTGTCCATGTCCTACTTTTTAAGAAAATTATATGTTGGCATGTCGTTGTCATGTCATGTCCTTGCTTCTTAGATCACCAGTACAAGGAAACTTAAACATCGTACATACTGTCTAATAAGGACGAAGGAGCCAAGGTTTTCATCACGATCCTAACTGATCGTCCGACTAGAAAATCATTGCACGTATTGCTAATCCATAGGGAGCCATAGTTTTATTAACAATCATGCTAAATGTACATTAATTTGACATCATGGTTGACAATCTATCAAATGGCTTAATCTACACCATTGATTTTGAATTTGAAAATTCAACCACTGTGCCCCCCCTCCACATGGGGGTGGGGGATGTCACTTTGGATGTAAACCGAAGTATACATCCAGCTTTATCCTTTTATTAATCAGTGGTTCTATACAAATTGCCTTTTTTTATTAACCCAAAAATGGTGATATCACCCAACAAGAAAAATGTCAATTTCTAGTGACTGATCTGATCTCTTAGGTGGAGGTATCCACTAATGACAAGACAAGTAAAAATATTAACATGCGATCAAACAAAAAAACAATCCCAGGAAAATCACTAATGTCTGTTCTCAAGATCCTCTCAGATCCAATAATAAAATTGCAAGAACCAAATGCATTTTGAATGAATAGCAAAGTTGATCCAATAAACACGAAATCTGAAACAGAAACTATGAAAAGCACAACCTAAAACGCATTTTAAACATGACTCGGCCTCTTTAAACAGAATTAGCATACTCTTAGTGAATCGAAAAAACAAACGAACAAACACTAACAAAATAAATTGAAAATGGGGTTTTGATTAAACAAACATACATAGAAAATCTGTGTTCTCAAGGCCTTTGGCGCTGACAAGAAGAACCTCAAGCGTTCCGAGCGGCATCTTTTGATCAACGAATGTAAAGAGATTTAGAAATCAGATTATTTGCAATGACTCTGAAGAATATTTATGAAATTTTAGTGCATAAATACCCACAGATTCTTAAAAGGTAGTTTTAGTGCATATTTTTGAAATTTTATACTTGGAATCCATTATTACTGGTAATTCTCTCTCTCTCTCCCCCCTTCGTTTGTAAAAATTGAACTACAAATGTCATTATTTCAAGTAAATGTCGTATCACCGATTTTTTAACAAATAATATTATTCTTTTATAATTGCTTATAAGTAATGATTAAATAATAAAATACAATTTGATAAGCCTATAAAGACCCAATTTTTCATTCTAGTGCACCAAATTTGAAACGTCATGATTTGAGTGGTTTGAAATTTAAGTATTGTGATTTGAGTTGTTTGAAGTTGCAATTTAAATGGATAAATCATGTCATGAGTATCGTGTGCACAAATAAAGAGTCGTGAATTGATTGATTATGAATTCAAAGTGTCGTGTGCATGAATTAAATATTGTGAATTAAGTTGTTACAAAATCAAAGTCTCATGATTTAAGTGTATATATTGAGATTCTTTCTCTTAATTGACAAATTATAGTCAACCTCTACCGCACCTTTCTCAGAATTGAGACTTTTTACAATTTTCACTGATAATCTTTTTCGCGAGCTCTTTCTTTCTGGAGAACATTACGAAATTGAGCGAGCAGAAAAGAAATTATTTTCACCACAATATAAAAGAGGTAAAAGAAAAGTGCTGTTAACAGGACACATGTCGTTGAATCCTGTCATCAACCATAAATGCAAGTTGTTATTATTATTATTATTATAGTTTTGAAAACGATGTCGTATGTTTCCTCTTTTTCTTTTATTCATTTGGCTTGGAAGACTATCACTTTATTCGCCTCCTTAACCCTAGCTACGTTCGCCGCTTCCATCTTCCACCACCCACTGCCACCACTGCACTTGTTCAGTCGGTCTATCGGTCTCCTCCATAGCTTGAGGGGCTAGACTCTGTCGTGAGAAACTCACTTCTCTACTTTCGTTGTTAATCCTAGCCCTTTTACGTTCGTCGCTTCCGCCTTCTACCACTCGCTGCCACCACTTCTGAATTGCGATTAGTGCTCTAGTTTCTTAATTGATGGTACAGTCGAGTTCCCATAACTTCAAGGTGAATCGAAAACCCTAATTTTGCTTTTCCACTTTTTATGTATTCTTCTCGATCCGTTTCTTTTCTTTTCATTTATTCTTCTCGCTTTCTCTCTCCCTCTCTATAGAAGAATAAACTTGTAAACACATTACACAATAACCCATAAACACTACAATTTTGTTAACTGTTATTCAATTGATTTTGTTGATTGAATAATTGTGGTCCATCAATGGTATCGCAAATTGTGAGACTATTATTTTAAAAATTTTATTCAGTTTGTTTATTACTGACATTTATTTGCTTTGATACATTTCAATATTGTAGAAAAAGCGAAAACGATTGCAGGTCTCTTGTCGTCAATACTAATGTTATAACTACGGGTAAGATTATTAGATAATTCGATATTACTACATGCTGGTCACCTTTTGCAACAATATGTAGTTGGCATATATGTTAAAGTTGTTCTAGATTCGAATACTTCTGTAATAATCAAACAGAAATACGTAATGAGCTTTACCAAGGAATTGTTAATCGCGTACAAAATGGAGAGACTAGCACGTCAAATATAGGTCGAAGGATTATTTTTCCATCACCATTCATTGGTGGTCCTAGGGACCTGAACAAAAGGTACATGGATGCAATGGCATTAGTTCAAAAATTTGGGAAACCTGATATCCTTTTAACAATTACATACAATTCCAATTAGCGTGAAATAAAGCGAGAACTAAAATTTTGTGATGAAGTTCAAAATAGACATGATTTGGTCTCACGCATCTTTAGAGCAGAATTAGAAAACATGAAGAAAGATTTATTTGGGGAACTTTTTTTTGGACTTGTGGCTGCATATATATATGTTATAGAATTCCAAAAAAGAGGTTTACAACATGCTCACTTCCTAATTATGTTGAAATTAGGTTCAAATATTATTTCTCCTGAAAGTGTAGATAAAATTGTGTGTGCTGAAATCCTTGATAATACAAAGTATCCTTATTTACACTTCGTTGTTGTCAAGCACATGATGCATGGTCCTTACGGTTTCTTATATCCAAATAAAACATGCGTGCAAAATGGTGGAACATGTAGTCATTATCCACATACGTACAATACACATACTTCTTTTGATGAAACTTCTTATCCAAAATATAGAATGTGAAATGATGGCAAGAAAATTAAAGTTAGGAAACATTTTTTTGATAATAGATGGATTGTACCTTATAATCCTTATCTATTAGCTAAATATGTCAGTCATATGAATGTAGAAATATGTTCTCAGAAAAAAATTTCTTGATAATAGATGGGTTGTACCTTATAATCCTTATTTATTAGCTAAATATGATTGTCATATGAATGTAGAGATATGTTCAACAATAAAAGCTGTTAAATACTACTACAAATGTTTTTACAAAGGACATGACAAGGTTAATTTCTCTTTGAATGATAAGGGTAAGTTTGACAATATGGATGAAATATAAAGATTCCAGTCTGGTAGATAGATCTTCCCCCCTGAAGCAATGTAGATGATCTATGGATTTATTATGTACGAAATGAGTCAAGCTGTTATTTCATTACAATTACATCTAGAAAATAAGTAATTAGTTACATAAAAAAATACTGATAATCTTACAAAAGTTATTAGACGAGATTTCTTCCAAAAAACAATGCTAACCGAATTTTTACAATGAATGTTACAAATCAAGAACAAGAAAATTGGTGTATAAAGAATTTCTTGAGCATTTTGTGTGGCATGCACAACGTAAGTGTTGGACAATTAAAAAAAATGGAGGTGTTGTGGTTGGAAGGATTGTAGTAGTAAGTCCTAGAGAATGAAAAATATATTACTTGCGAATATTGTTAAATCATGTTAGAGGATCGATATATTTTGAAAATCTGAAATTTGTGAACGGCGTTTCTCTAAAAAAATTTCGTGAAGCTGTATTAGTGCGAGGTTTACTTAAGAGGGGATAATAATTGTGAGCTATACTTACAAGAAGCTTGTAATTATCAAATGCCAAATTCATTGCCTCGCTTGTTTGTAACTATTTTAGCATTCTGTTGTCCTAATGATCCAAAAAAATTGTGGGATAAATTTAAAGAATTTATGTTTGAAAATTATTTACGAAAGAATACGAGTATACGTGTTGCAGAACTAAACACATTAAAGTCTATAGATTCATTTCTAGAACCACTTGTCAAATGTTTAAATGACTATGGATTAGCTATTTATGATATTAGTATCCAACAAGATGAAATATTAGAAAGAATGGTTAGTGAAGAATTAGGAATATTAATATCTGAAATTGATCCTTATGATGCAATCTTAACTAAAGTTTTTGGTAATGTTGGTGATATGTATTTTGTTGATAGTCCAGGTGGAATAGAGAAAACCTTTTTATATCATGCATTGCTTGCAACTGTTAGATCAAGAAATTTGGTTGCTTTAGCAAACGCATCGTAAGGAGTGGCTATTGGTTTATTGTCAGGCGGTCGAACAACACATTCAAGGTTTAAGTTTCCACTTCATATTCATAATGATAGTATTTGTTCAATGAGTAAACAATCTGCTTTAGCTGATTTATTTAGAATGACACGATTAATTATATGGTATGAAGCTCCAATGATAAATTATCAAGTTGTGGAAGCTTTAGATAAACTGTTA
The DNA here is from genome assembly GCA_903798345.1 of Fraxinus anomala. Lineage (NCBI taxonomy): Eukaryota > Viridiplantae > Streptophyta > Magnoliopsida > Lamiales > Oleaceae > Fraxinus > Fraxinus anomala. The sequence continues at coordinate 21,077 of CAIGRN010103240.1, read as the reverse complement.
TGAGATATAACTAATGTTGAATTACCATTTAGTGGAAAAGTAATCATTTTGGGTGGGGATTTTCGACAAATTTTACTTGTTCTCCAAAGATGGAGTAAAGAAGACGTGATTGTGTCAAGTTTTGTTAATTCTTATCTGTGGCCCCATTTTACGAAAGTAAAATTAGTTCAAAATATGCGAGCTCTCTTAGATTCTCCTTTCTCTGAATATTTACTTCGAATTGGCAGTGGAACAGAAAACAACATTCTCGTGGCATGACTAAGCTCTGGTCTGATATGACTCTAGATTATGAACAAGACAACATTTCATTACATAAATTAATCGATGTTGTATTTTCTAAAATAGACGACTATTTGAAAAACCAGAATACAAGAGATTCAAGAAGACCACAGTGCACTTCTGTCTTCTACATATGTGTTTACTCCTTTTCATAAGCTGCAGGACTATATGGATACAAACACAGATATTTGTAATTTCTAATAGCTTCCTTTAGCCATTACTTATTGCCCCTTTAAATAATTACAACTACTAATTATTTCTTTGTTAATATTTTTAGCCATCCTTGGAGCAATTATTGATATTCGACATAAAAGACTGATTCAAACACACTTTGGATCATAATCTTATGTTCAAGATGTCATTCTTATCAACAACCAGTTCGTACAGCCACTTTAAAATTTATTTTTCTAAATAAAAAAACATTTTCACATTATGTCAACATGAACTGTGTTTAACCTCCAATCTTTTTCCACATTTTACAGGTTTGAAATAGTAGTATTAACTATGTGAAATGGTTTTTGTGAAGAAGGAATGTGCTATTATTTCATATAACTTGACTAAGAAACCAATTGTTGTTGGAAAACAATTGAAAGTGTCATCTTTCTATGGTACCCTTCACAAAAATATATATACGATCAGTCTTTGTTTATTCACAGTTTCATTTATACAAATTTTCATTTCATGTGTAATAGGTCTTTCAATATCAACGAAGCCCAGCAACTCTTTTATCATTGATGCTCCTTTTGAATAAGCTCTTGAATTATTGGTGCTTGCTCTTAAATCCTTCCTTTAATTTAATTTATTTACTATACTTTTACCTTAAGTACTACACCACTAAATGTTACAGTTACATTATTCGAGGAGCCAAATAGTTACCTCAGAAAGTACACTACAGATTTCAGATTTCACGCAGTAGAAAGTTAGAGCTGAATTTTCCCTTATAACTTGAGTGAATGTATAAAAATTAAAAGTAAAAACACATACTCTTTTCTCTTAACACGTAAAAAGTTCCACCTATAGATCAATCATGTAACTGGACAAACTTGCCTCTAAACAAATATACGTCTCTGTGAAGTGTTAGAAAAGATTTTGAACCTGGATTAAAGTGTTAATTTACATATTTGCATTCATAGTTTACTAATGCCTTTCAACTTCATTCAACTTTTCCAGTTAACAAATAACATTTCAATGTGATGCATTTGTATTCCATACCCCTATACTCTTTTACATGGGATGTAAAAAACACAGTTTAATTTGTTTCAGCTATCCTTCATTCAAGTTTATGTGAATTGAGGGACTAGAAGACTAACAATAACATACCTTTCATATGTAATTCAATTTTGAAACACTTCAATTTATACATGTTTCTACCTTTACTATATATATAAGTCACCTGATTTAGTTATCTAATATAAAAGAGCTATAAAATGACGGGATACTATTTTTACAAAAACTACTTTACAAAATGTACATCAAAGGTATAAGTAGACTCGGACATTTAAAATCTTGAACCTGCAGATTCTATTTAATTTTCAAAAATAATCATCTTTGTTTTTTATTTCACTTACTACTTTAATCACTGCTAACAAGGGTAGATACAAATCTTCAAAAACTAAATGAGATTGTAACCAATAAATGTTATTATGGATTGACTTCCTCAAGAATGTCAATTCCAAAAGAAGACAAAATCACTCAAATCAGAAATATAGATGGGCTTTTGCTTGTGGTAATTAACCCTATTCTTATATTTAATCTTCCCAAATTATAATATATTTTCCTCATTGTTCATTTTCAAAAATACATATTATTAACTCATCCTTATTCTGTTAACATAGCAAAACTACTTTTGGTTAAAAGCAAAACCACATATCACACTTCATGATCAGTCTTTCTAGTACATGTCGTGCAACAACTGTAATAAATCTACATATGCCGATTTCGATAAAATCCATTGCTGCTCATTTTGTAGATACTCAGGCCCGTGCTGTTCCAAGGTGATAATTGTATAGACACCAACTAGAATTGAATACAATACATGTTTCTCCACCTCTTATGTCATCCATCTATGTTGTATTCCCATAGGGCAAGAGCTTCAATCCAATTGAAAGAGTCATCAGGATATATTCATGCTACAATGATATGAGAACTCGCTGAAAAGTTCTTACAATGCTCCGCACTCACATTGATGAAAGAAACAACTCCGATACCCACCCCAAACATATTTTAAAATTATTACACTATCATACATTCATTACTAAATATTGCGCTCTTCTCTTCTTTCAACATCACACAACAAACCTTCTAGAATCAATTGTCACCTCAGCGACTAAAGATTTGTTTTTCTATGTAAAAGCTATGAAACAGAAAAATGGAGAAGAATACAAGTACGATGTTATCTTCATTGTAGACACGTCTTCGACAACAGGGAGAAATCCACACGATAGCACAGCTTTAACTCCACTATCTAAATCACTACACTTCACCCATGATGATTCTAATGAATCATCAGCCAAAATGGAATTATTTTAAGCTTCCAGTCCTTCATATTCCAGAAACAAAGGAGATGAAAGAGAAGATAGTGGCAAAGGCAAAGTCATTGCATGAATGAACCCATTCATGAGGTTCTTGAATGATGCAGAATGCTGAATCCTTGGATAAATGATGAAAGTTCAAAATGGTTTTTGTCGAAGTCAAAAATAGTTTTTGTTCCTTTTGTCTCATTCAATTTCAAGTACAAGATGTAGCAAGAATTAAATTCTGGAATTTGTAAATGGACTTTAAAATATCACTTGTATTTCAAGCTATTGATGAAGTAGTTATTGAACTAAACATCATTTGTAGTTTGGCTCTATAACTGTTCTACATCCAAACTTTCATATTTTGGTTAATATATATTAAATAGGGTGATGGTTTTTGGTCTCTCCTCTCCTTTTAGTTAATGTTTGTGTCCACCTGTCTCCATTTCTTACATTGTACAACTTCTGATTGATAACGAACGAGATTGCAAAATAGCTTCTTATTATTACTCTATGTGCTAATGACATTATCAATTTGAATACATAACTATCTAAGAGAACTTGAGTTTTAATAAAACGCCTTCATGCATGATCAGATCAATAGAAGCATCAACCAAGATCATTTTCAAAACAAAATCATTTCTATCTTGTAGACATTTCTAATTAGACGAAACACAAAGAGGACTACTCCATCCCAACCTTCTACCATCCTTACCCTATGCTTTTATCAAACGATTTGCAAGTAAATAAAAATTTATAGAATTGGGAAACATAAACAAAATACAATATTAGGTAAACGTTTATTTTTAACATTTCAACACAACTGCATTATTTACAGGATATGTAAACATTTCCCTCATTCTTATTATAAAATCAACACAATAAATTTTTTTATTTTTCAATATTATAACATTTTTAATGCAATAGTTGCGTTAGTTAATATATATATTCAAAGAATTACTTATTCAAAACAATAGCGAAAATTTACACTTATTTGATGTCAATCTATTGCTGTGAAAAAAATAATTATAAATTATGTACCATACAAATGATTATATTTTAAACACTAATTAACTAACATGCAACGTATGTTTCCTTCTAGTAACCTTAAAAAATAACATATGTTCTCCCATCTAGTCGACATTCTAGAAGCAAAGCTTTCCGACGCCAATCACTTGCCACGTGTGCTATAGGTCTGTTCAAACTCTATTGATGATGTTTAAATTTGTAAAATTGTGCCACCAGTCCCTGATCTATTATTTGTTTAACAATTTGGTTCAGCTTTAAAAAAATTAAATTAATTCTCTATCTTTTACTATTATTGCATCCATAATGATTTGGTATATTGCAAAATTACGTTTTGGTGATTAATAGTTTTCCTATGGTGCGTATATTATCACTACCACGTGTTTAAATTTAATACACAACGACAAACCTTAATTTGGACTTTTTCTCTTATACATAATCATTTTTTCGTTAAGATAATATATTTATCTTGTTTTAAATTTGCATGCACAATCTCACTTGTTTTTACAATAATGATGCTATTCTTAATAATAGTACCATGTCATACTAAACTTGCATAAGGGTAATTAAATATTCCGACTTAAAGCTTCACAAAAATCTTCGATTTGGAAGATGGTCAAGTCGAGCAATAGCCTAGCTCAACAAGCTAGGCTTCAAAGCCAGAGCAAGTTCACATTAATATAGTTCCTCTATAACATATTTTAAGACAATTGAGTATATATTTTTTTAATGTGATGGCCCTTGTTGAGCTCTTACCATCGGAAAAGACTTGATCCTCGATAATTGAGGGAGAACTCAAACTCCTATTTTTTTTCTTTTCCTTTCGTCTATAAATGAGATGGTCATATGGCATATAAAATCGTCACTTTAATATAACAAAAAACTTTTCCTATTATTTATCTATCTTACTTCTCTTAAAAGAGAGACTTTGGGATTATTGTTCATTTTTGTAATGTTCGCACTTATCTCATTCAAACTGGGTTTTCTACCATGGCCATATATCACTCCTCTCGTTTATTGTTGACTGCCATGTCCATTCATTTTCTCTCAAATCTACGTAAAACACCCAAAATTTCCCACAAAATACCTGCAAAATTAGAATCCTTGGAAGACCCACCAAGGGTAGTGAAAAGGCCCAAATAACATAATATTAAAACAAGATTCCACAAAAACTCAAACAATCAGAAAGTAAACTTGCAGAAAATAAAGATTGAACACAAGAGATTTATTTTAGCCTAAGCTCCTGAGGTTCGACGACCACTTCTAATGCCTACATCTCCTGTCGAGCATCCAAAAATTGGATATTTGCCTGGTTGCACTACATAGCCCAAAAATGGCAATAAAAGTTATAGATAGTTTCTTCTAACACAAGAGAAAAGTGCAATATACTTATCTGTTCAACAATAACTGCAGATCTACAAAGACTGCAGATCTACAAAGACTCACTTAAGAAACTTCAACTCGCCTATTGAAAATCACAACTGTAAGAAACCCTTTATTCTTACAGTAATTACTCAAAAAACACAGATTTAAGAGGATAAAATGTAATGATCTCAGTTTTACAAGTTCATTAAGAGATGAAAACTCACAGATACAAACCTTAATCGTAAGAGAAAGAAAAATGAAACTCTCTCAGAAGAACCCAAAAGTCAGAAGCATAATCGATGCTAGGATTAAAATGATATTAAATATATGTGTATGTATATCTCTCATCAATAATACCAAAATCAAGGGCCAGTAATTGCACACGTGTCATCATCTCATTAAAATCATTCCAACTTATAAAAGCTTGATTCAGTAAAACATAACTTTGGCCAAATTTTGGGAGTACATCACAAATCACAAGTTCGAGCCTCAACAATCTCTACCTTGCTACTAGAAATTTGGGATAAAAAGTGCAGCCATGAGCAAATATCAATAACTTGATCTTCATTTGCTCCAAAAAAACATGTTTATGCATCACAAAGTATCAATAGATAATAATTTCAAACAATTATAAAATTTGTTTAAAGGTATTATTTTAGTTCCCATATCTGAAGGATTGCATTGGATAGAAACCTTACCAATTTTCAGAATTTCTTTTGATATAATATTTCTCATAAAATGATATTTAATATCTATGTGTTTAGTCCTATCATGAAACATGTGTTTTTTTTTACTTAAATGTATAGCACTTTGGTTATCTAAGTTCAAAGTTGCATTTTTCATCAATAAAACCAAGTTTACTTAGCAATCTACTTAACCAAAATCGCTTTTTAATAGCATCAGAAGCAGCAATGTATTCTACTTCAATTGATGATAAAGTCACAATCCTTTGCAATTGAGATTTCCAACTTATTGCAGTATCACAAAGAGTAAAGAAATAAGTTGAGGTAGACTTCCTATTATCTCTATCTCCAACGAAATTTGAATCGGTAAACCCCTTCAAAGTTATCCCCATTTTATCAATTTTAAACATGAGACCTAAATTTAAGGTTCCTTTCAAGTATCTTACCATCCATTTTAAAGCATTTTAATGTTCTTTCCTATGGTTACTCATAAATCTACTAATTATGCTTATACTATGAGCAAGATCAGGTTGTGTACACCATTAGGTTCATAACAGATCCAATAACATTTGCATATGAAATTTTAGACATTCTAGCAAATTCTTCATCAGTTGTAGGACGGAACTCAGATGAGAGTTTAAAATGATTTCAAAAAAGTAATGTAACAGGTTTACAGTTAAGCATATTAAACTTTTTCAAAATTTTAACCCCATAATCATATTAATGCAAAAATAACAGATCATTTCTTTATTTCTCAAATTCTGCATGCCAATGATATTTTTGGCAAAACCAAGATCCTTCATATCAAATTCATATTTCAATTTCTGTTTAACATAATCAATTTCAGACTTATTACAACTAGCAAGTAACATGTCATCAACATAAAGTACCAAATACAAAGAGTTTTTTTACCTCCGTTATCATTATAGTAGAGGCAAACATCATAGCTGCTTCTTTGAAAACCATGTTTCAATACAAAAGTATCAAACCTTTTATACTATTGCATTGGGGCTTGTTTTAACCCATATAATGATTTCTTTAATAAACAAACTATATTTTCATAATCACCTTCAATAAAACCAACAAGCTATTTCATATAATTTTTTTCATCTAAATCACTATAGAGAAAAGCAGTTTTTACATTTAATTGATCAAGTTCCTATCTAAATTGAACAACAAATGCAAGAATGCATCTAATGGTGGTATATTTAACAACACGGGAAAAAAATTCAGTTTAAGCAACACATTCCTTTTCTATGAAACCTTTAGCTACAAGTCTAACTTTATATCTAAACCTATTATTCCCCCTTCACCTTCTTTTATCGTATAAATCCACTTATAGTCAATTAGTTTATAGCCTTTAGGTCTCTAAACCAATTACCAGGTTTTATTCTTTAGAAGTGAAACATTTCATCTTTCATGGAAACTTTCCAATTTTTAGCATCTTTGCAATTAATAGCATCATCATAGGAGTTATGCTTATTTTCAAATTGATCTTAATAAGAAAATAATGAAACAAAATCATCACAGTCAAACATAGCTAGAGGTTTGATCTGCCTTCTCTCTTTATCTCTTATGAGTTGATATTTATCAAGAGAAAGAATTGCAGGATCAGATTGATTTTCAACATCAATATCTTGATTGTTTCCAGATTCAGTTGACATATTATTTTCATCAAGATCAAATTCGTCAACAAAGAATGTAGGAGTTTCTCTTTTATTTAAAGGAGACTCCACCTCAATTTGAACATCTTTTCAGTTAACTCATTTTCTTTTCCTTCAAAACATGGCATAATAGATTCATAAAAAATGACATCTCTTCTAACAATCACCCTATAGCCTTTTTCACTTTTAACCCATAGCCTATAACCTTTAACATTTTCACAACACATTTAAGTGATTTAGGTTCCAATTTATCAATATTTTGATGAGCATAAGCAGCACAACCAAATACTTTCAAGCGAGAATAGTTAACAAGATTTTTAGACCAGACAAATTCAAGCATTTCAAAATTCAAAGTACTAGTAAGGGTTTCATTTACAAGATAAGCAGGAGTTTTTACAACTTCTCCCCAAAGTAATTTACGTAAATTAGAACTTAAAAGCACGCATCTTACCTTGTGTAATAAAGTTCTATTCATTGTTTCAATTATGCCATTTTGTTGAGGTGTATATGCAACAGTTCTATGTCTTGGTATGCCATGTTCTTTACAGAAATTATTGAATTCATAGTTGGAAAATTCCAAATTAGAATTTTCACCTTATGATCAGTTTGGTTTTCAATTTGTATTTTCCAATTTTCGAAAACACAAAAAGTTTCATTTTTGATTTTAATAAGAAACTCAAACTTTTCTAGATCAATGATCAAAAGATAATATCTAAAACCAGTCAAAGTAGACACAGAAGTAGGACCTCAAAGATCAATATGCACATATTCAAGTATTTGTTTGGATTTATAAATTCCAGGTAAGAAAGATAACTTGACTTACTTACCTATCACATATTATTCACAAGAGCCAATATCACCAAGATTTTGATTTCCAAAAACTCCTTTATTTTGTAAAAACTTTAAACTTTTCTTGCCAATGTGGCCAAGTCTTTCGTGCCATAATTTTGCCAAAGTAAAATTTTCAGTTAAAGTAGCTGTTGTCAAATCAAGTAAAGGTTTAGCTTTCAAAAAATATAAATCATGTCTCTTAGGGGTGCTAATAATCAAATTAGTACCCCTAAGAATTTTAATATGTCCTTGACCCAGTTTTATGTCAAACTCCATCTCATTCAACATGCCTAGAGACACAAGATTCCTCTCTGACTCAGGAACATATCTAGTTCCTTTCAAAAATAGAAAATCTTCATTTTCAAGCAATAGTTTAACAGTTCATATTCCATTTACTTTACAAGTCGTGTTATTTTCCATTATTACTTGCCCCCAGTAGTTTTTTCAAATTCAAGAAAACAATTTTTACTTAGGCACATGTGAAAAGAATAGCTAGAATCAAGTATTCATTCACCACTTAGCTTCTTTTCAATATTAACAAGGACTAACACATCTTCAAGTTTTTCCTTATTACAGACTAAGGCAACATTTCCATCATCCAGTTTCTTTTCTTGTAACAGTTTTTAATAAAATGACCCATTTTCCACAATAATAGCATTTCTTGCCTTTTGACTTATTTTTGGATTTATTCTTATCATTCCACTTATTCTTATTTTCATTTAAGGTCTTTCAATGAAAATTGAGTTTACTAAAGCCTTTTTCCTTTGCTAACAAATTATCTCCACTGTGATTTTGTTTTGATTCTGATTTAATTTCAAGAGCCTTATTTCCAAAAGCACTAATGATTTCATCTGTAGTGATCTCAGCTCTACCATATTCAAGAGCAACCTTAATATCTCTATATTTCTACTAATGGAGTTTAACAAAACCACAGCCAGCTGATCTTTTTAAAGTTTTTCATCACAGTTGGCTAGGTCTTGGGTCAATTTTGTAAATCTATTCAAGTTTTCATCCAAGGCTAGTACATGGTCCATTTTAAAAGAAAAGAACTGTTTTAACAGATAGTATTTATTTGGCATAGTCTTAGTCACATATTTAGCATGAAGCTTAGTCCACAGTTCAGATACAATTTTGATATCACCAATAGCCCTTATCACATTATTAGACAAGTACAAGAAAATAGTATTCAGGTAACCTCTTCAAGTTCAGTTTTCTTTGCAGGAAGTAAGTCCACATGCCAATTATCATCTAGAGCCCTAACACATCTCATTTGCAATAAAATAGCCTTCATTTTTTTACTCCACATATTAAAATCACCTATTTCATCAAATTGAGAAACTTCAAATTTAGCCGAAGCCATTTATTTATCAAATGGTGATATATGAATAGGAGTTTAAACAATTAATAATGCACAAACAGGGACTCTCAAATAGTTTTTCAATCACAAAACACAGCAGTACACTCTAGATTTTCAGGTTTCCATCACAGTCAATGAATGTGCAAAGCAAACATAGATAAATAACACAAAAACAAAGAAGTCAAAGTCTATGTCTTAGAGATTTCTCCAGCAAGACCCTTCAACACACCCGTACTGGATTTATCTTAGATTCCCAAGACCTCGTATGAGCCTTTGGACAAAGATTAATGTCCAAGGTATTTTAGTGTATGGTAAATCAAGGGAAAAATCAAGAAACCCTAATTTTTGTAAAAAAAATACTTTACAAAAATTAAAAGATCTGATCCAACAAGTTTATAAAACTTGAAGTCTTTAAGATTTGCTTGACAGCAGTTCCCAAAGATTTTAGTTTTGCAACAGATCTATCCCTTTCTGCAAAGATCATGATATTTTGTTCTCAGTCCTTACTCTGATACCACTGAAAAGTCCTAAATAGCATGATATTAAACAAGATTACACAAAACTTAAGCAACCAGAAAGTAAATTTGCAGAAAATAAAGATTGAACACAAGAGATTTATTTCGGCCAAAACCCCGGAGGTTCAGCGACCACTTCTAACGCCTACATCCCTCGTTGAGCATCCAACAATTGGATATTGGCTCGGATGCACTAAATAGCTCAAAAATGGCAACAAAAGTTATAGACCATTTCTTCCAACACAAGAGAAAAAGCACAAAATACTTATCTCTTCAACAATAAACTACAAAACTACAAAGAATCACTCAAGAAATTTCAACTCGCCAACTAGAAATCACAACGGTAAGAAATCCCTTATTCTTACAGTATTCACAAAGAAAACACAGATTTCAAAGGCTAACATATAATGATCTCAGTTATACAAGTTCATCAAGAGAGATGAAAACCACGAAGCAAACCCTAATCGAAGAAGAAAAGGAAAAACTATCTCAGAAGAACCCACAAGTCAGAAGATTCATCAAAGCCAGGACCAAAATTAGACTGTGCGTGTATGTATATCTAACATCAAATGCCAAGATCAAAGGGACAAGAATTGCACACGTGTCATTATCTCAGTAAAAAATGTTCCAAATTATAAAAGTGATAAGTAAAACATGACTTTGGCCAAATTTTGGGAGCACATCACATATCACAAGTTCAAGCTTCAACAAATTACAAGTCCGGATTCTTCAAATGTTCCAGACTAGTGCAATGTTGAAGTCATCTAAACTTTAATTTTGGGAATGGCATATGTTGACGTTGAAAAGTGTATGGACCAATTCAAGTCAACTTTGAATGTAAATAAGGATTTTTATTGATGATCACTTACAAATTACAAAAGTTTTTATCAAATAAGATATTTGAAATATGGAGGTATTCTCTTTTCTTTTTCTGGGGTGGGGGTCTGCGAAATGCTTCTTTTTCTCCCTTTTGCAAGATGACCTCTTCCAAGATAGTGTTTAATGGGTGATATTCACGGAACCTTTTCAGATAAAGCCTAGGACGATCCATATCCCTCATGTCTTTCCTCTTTTCAGGATTGAATCATTTATTCACTTTTTTCTCCTTTGTTAGATTAGGGGAATGTGGATTCACCTTGGCTTCCTCCGCACTTATATTTTTTTTCTGCTCGATTGAGGAACTCGTGATATGTTCGAAGTCCATCTTCATGTACAGACCACCAAAATCTCGTTCTAGGCTTAACCTAGATAAAACTGCCATGAGTGCGGCATCGTCGGAGATCTTTTCAAACTCCATGGACTGTTTGTTAAACTTATTGAGGTAAGTTTTAAGCGACTTGCTCTTCCCTTCCTTGATGCTTACCAAACGTTCTTTGGGCATGGTTCTTGCTTTGGAACCCATGAACTGAGCTAGGAACGTCATAGCAAGGTCGTTCCAATTTTTTATGGACGTCTGATATAGCCTCTTAAACCACTTTTGAGTTTTATCTCCAAACGTTAATGGAAAAGCATGACACATAATAGCATCGCCCGCTCCTTGCAGGTCCATCCATGAAGTGTACTTGTCTAAATGACTAAGGGGATCTCCTTCTCCCTCATATCCAATCAGTTGTGGTATTTTCAAATTTTCAGGCAAAGGTTTAGCGAGAACATCTTCAGTGAAACGAGAATGGCGTTTAGTGAGATACTCCTCCGTGCTTCCTTTGTTTTTGGCTTCCATAGTAGCTATGCATTTTTTCAAGGCATTCATTTCAGGTTCAGCCTGTTCCAAGTGGCATTTTGCACGGGACTCAGCATATTTGCTCTGAGGTGTTATGGAGCGTTGAGATCCTAACCTATCAAACACACTGCTAGTTTTCTTAGTAATCGGCTCCGCTGTTGCGGGATAACTCCTGATTTCTTCAATTTAACATTTGGAAGATTCTTCTCTTGAAAAGTAGAGAGCCCTCCTGGTGGAAGGTCGTCTGGTTCGTTCCCTGTGTGGGGACTACCTCAGTATTAAGTGGATGAATGTGACTTTGGTTTCGCTTCAATCCATTGACTGCATTTGTCAACATTTCGATAGCTTCTCTCATGATGGTCATTTGAGGGTCGCCAGCTTCATTTTGATCTCGTCCTCTTCCAATATTTTGTGGAATATTGGTTTGTTCAAGATACGTATGAGATTGATTTCCTGATGCCGAAATATTATCCATGATAGTATTCTGTAGGGAATTTTCTATGGAGAAATAGGGTTGATTATACAAGTTATAACCCTCCTTCTAGCATCAAAATGTTGACTTGAATTGGTCCATACACTTTTCAACGTCAACAATATTCTTTCATGATATGTTTTCAAGATATGGCCCGTGTTTGGTTCCCATTATTTCAAAATTCATTTCTTCTCAAATTTATTTTCAACTATACATTCTAATAATAAAATATTTTGCACTTAAACTCAAACTTTTTTCAACTTTTTAGCAGCACCTTCTCCAAAAATTCACTTTTACAAAACTCATTTTGATAAAATAAGGGGCATAATATGTATTGAGAGGGTGAAACAAAAGAAAATATTGTAACCGCTTGAGTACATGCTTAGTTTTCTTAATTAAAATGATTATGAAAGCATGTTAATTTTGAATAAGTTCATCCTCTTGTTCATTGATTGTTGCTTTTATGCCAATGGACTGTTTTCCCTAATATTGAGATTAGTATGTAAATATATTGTTCTCGTAAATAAGAAAATAGACATCCAAGAGAGCTCCAAAATCTTTTGTTGAAATTGTATGAGAGTTTTTTATTCATAAACTTACTCTACAATATCAGATAACCACAGGAGTTCCCCCAAACACTTCAGTGGATATCGTTCTCTAAAATGAGTACTCAATGAAGTGGGGTCAAGGGAATTCTTGAGTGCTCAAGGGAACTCTAGCGTAAACCTGATATTTTTTGCTAGTACTCGCGGTATTTGTTTTGGTATCTGTACACGAATAGGAATGCTGGCTACAAAAAACAGGGTCAACCATCTGCTCAATATCCACATATGGTACCACTATATGTAGTACCTTAAGTAGTGTAAAGTTTGATATGTGTTTTAGCAGGAAGCTGATGAACCTTGCTTCAATTATGGGATAAATGAACATCAGAGAATCAGAATCCAGGCCACTGTCATTTTCAGCAAGAAAAGGTACGCTAATTTCTCTGCTAAATATTCTGATCTTCTACACAACAGAATCCAGGCCACTTAAATCTGAAAAATGATGGGCTCAAAGACGAAGATTTTAGTATTATTCTCTTTTCATCATTTATCCTACATTCCTGGCCAGGTTCAATGACTCAAATGTATTTACCATGTATTCCTCGGATGAAATATAGTCATCATATTTTTGGGTTCTTCTCCATATGTTCATTTGCATGCATTCGGCATTATTACAAATAGGTAATATAAAAAGGCCAAAATAGCAAAGGAAGAGCGAGAAACCTTCAGGTTTGATCTGGAGTTCCCTCAATACACTTCAGAGGCTATAAGAGTTCCTTTTCCGCTTAAGGTATCGATAGCCACACTGAAGTGTTTGGTTGAACTCTAGGTTTCACATGGCATTATCAAGTGATTATATGTCTATTAATTGGTTAGAAATGCATTGGGTTTCATTTGGAGTTTCCTCAAAGCACTTCGGAATCTATTAGAGCCCCTTATTTGAAAGGGGTAAAGAGAGTCACACTGAAGTGTATTCGGGAACTCTAAGTGTCACCTAACATAAAGAACTATCTATATAAGTAATTCTTCTTGTTGTGATAAGCTTTCTCACAAAGTACTCAAGCAGGAAATTAAGTTCCTTTCACATTTCTTATTGAAAGACTAAAGGGCTATTTCTTCTATGTTTGTCCAGGAATTTGAGTTTTCTTCACACAGTGCAAAATGCAAAGAGTGAACTTCCACTGTTCCAAGTTGGATGGAATCTTGCTAGACCAATGGAATATCCATGGCCAATAAAGACACAACCGTAGCTAGCTGATGCTCCTCCGTACACGGTGGCGCCAGTGTTGAATGACCACAATATAGCTCCAGTACTGGCATCCATAGCATAGACAGGACCACTAGGTGCAACTGACCCTGCAAAAAGGACTCCATTCACTATAGTTACCGGTCCATTGGCAGTGTCGTTGCTCGGATTAGCTGTGGTCCAGAGGATTTCCCCAGTATTGGCATCCAAGGCCACCCATCCACCTGCAGTGGTAGTTTGAGTAGATTGGAGGGTGAAGGGGAGGTTATCACCGTTGACTATATTTGTGTACACGCGTACTCCATCAGTGGCTGCACCCCATATTCCTCCTCCTTCTAAGCTTCCTGGCCCTGCTTTCTACACAAAATCACAAGAAAAACTTTAGTTTTCCACATAATTCTTTGTCAAAGTCTAATCCCAGAATGAAACTGAAACAATCAAATCAAATGCATAAATTTATAGTGGAACATTCTCACTTTGAGTTCATAACGATGCAGATTTTTATTATAATGAAGAAGAATAGTTTTTAATGTTTCTCACACACAATACCAACCCCTCAAGATCCTTCGTAAGAATTTTAGGACTATTCCTTGTATAAAGGAGCTACAATTCATTAACTGAACCACAAAGATACTTAGGCATGTTTAGTACATTGAATTTGATTGAACAATGCACAAATATCTCATATGTTTCTCTTGTTAATCCTATTTGATCATTCTAATTCATGGTACCAAAATTGTCTTTAACGGTGGGGAATAGTAGAACTTACTTTGAGCCAAACAATATCCCCATTGTCTCGATCCAAAGCCCAAGCAAAGCCACTTTTCTGCACTGCCACGACAACATCTCGCAATCTTCTCCTCCTCGACTTGATTGTAAGCAGCATTGGTGCCTCTCCAAAATCAGCATCCAAATTGGGTCCGGGAGGGCAGTCAGGATTATTAGGAACCAAACATGCAAAGTAGAAAACATCGTATCCTCCGAGTTGCTTAGCCCACATAATCCTCCCTGTATTAATATCAAAAGCCAGAAGAGAATTAAAATGAACATCAGACCCGAAACACTGATCAGGTTGACTTGGTGGTGTCGTTCGATTATTCTGCGCGGCCTGACACCGGAGGACGTCCGGCGGAACTAGGTATAGATTGCCAGTTCCGACATACACAAGGCCTCTGGCTATGTCAATGGAGGGGCTGCTACCCCATATAGCCGCCCCTGAATAGCCCCCGAGTTTGCCACCATTGTCCGGCAGGGTGTATGTTTGCCACAATATATTTCCATTTCGTATGTCTAGCTTCACTAGACTCCCCCGAAATGTACAACATTGTCCGGCTGGTAATAATTCTTCTAGTGAAGAAACTCCCCCATAGAATGCCCTACGAGAAATCAATAAGAAAAAGGAATGTTGTATTCTAAATAATTTGAAGAATCATGCTTCATGTACAATACTGATTAACAACATTAGTTGACAACACCTTATTTGGTATTATCATATCCATCAATTTTAAAAAATTATTTTCTACATCACATATTAGGATTTTGAAATACATGGTTGTCAACCATTGTTATCAACGAATATTGTACACTTAGATTAATTCTAATTTGAATCTTAGTATACAACAAACTCGAAGAAAGTGACAAATAAGTTGCGAGATACAAAGCGTCATAGAAATATTTTATAAATCATATAACTTATTGTTATAATCATTCAATATATAATTTTAAGATATCTATTTAACATGAATTAGATATTAAACTCCTATTTTGATGGGATTAAAATTAGATTTTTAATAAATTTTGATAAAAATTATAAAATATTTGATTGAAAATTTACGAATCTATCAAATGTGTAATTAAAATTAATTATTGAATTTAAATTAAAATTAAAATATAATTTTCATACCCGCTAAAATAAAACAATTAGCCCTTGTCTCGCTTCTTCGGGCAAAAAATCGATTTTTTGGTCTAATCATGCAAAATATTCAGAGGTTGAAAATAGTGGCTACATAGTAAACGTCTATTTTGCCCTTGAATGGAGAGGGGCAAAGCCGCAAGAGTAATTATGCACAAATAATATTTGGGTAACTTTGATATTTCGCCCAAAATATGTATGTGTCCGTGGAACCCTTTTCATACATTGTTCAATTTTTTTAATTGAAATCAAAATCTGATAAATTTTGGAATATAACTCCATCAGAAAGGGGCATAGTCTTTTTTATTTTTAAAATGCATTGAAACCAGAAATTTTTTATTTAAAATTTCATCAAATAAACATCCTTAATACTGGTTAATTTCTAGGTGACAAGTGTAATAGCTCCTAAAGGACCCGAAGTTCCAATTAATTTAATCTTGCTTGTAAGTTTCCTAAAGTTTTTGAAATTTATTTAAAAACTGAAATAAACCCTTTTGAGATTTTTAAATACATATTTAGCATCTCGATTCCTGAAACATTTCCAAGAGTACTTACACTGATCTAATCCTAAATATCTATTATTCGTCACTATAATAACATTATTCTTAATTTTATTGAAATGCACAAGAAAAACAAATAAATGAAGTTGCATAAAGAATTTAACTAACCCAGAGTAAACTGTTCCAGATGCTGTCACCAGGCTTAGAGGACGAGGATCCGCCCGAGTCGACCATAAAAATTCTCCGGTGGAGCGCCTCACAGCAACCACATACGCCGGCCCATAAATCCCAACAATTAGAATATCTCCGGCCACTACCGGAGTGGATCTTGAGACTGTTGCATTTCCATATCTTCCCGTCGGAGGTATCCCTGTTATCTGAGTTAGATTTTGTTTCCAAATAAGCGTGCCATTTCTGGCATTCACAGCGTATAAATTTCCGTTCCAGGAGGGGAAGTAGACGACTAGATCGGCAACTGCTGGAGTTGCAGTTATGTCGAAGCCAGCTAAGAATTTCCATTTTAATTTCAAGTTTCGTACGGTGAATGGGTTTATCAGCGGTACTCCAATGGCGTTTCTTCGGTTGGTTATGTCACCTCCGTGATTGAGCCACTGCATCGATAGAGAAAATGGCGGTTATATTTGTTTCTTGTAGTTACAGATTCGACACCAGGGCACATGATTTGAAAAACAAAGAAAAAGAACGTAAAAAGGATATTCAACACAGTACAATAAACATAGCTCAAAACAGTTATACATAATTGTAACTTGAAAGTAGATGAGTAAAATAAAATGGGACAGCTCATAATTTGTCAGTGTCCTGGTTTGGCCGATGTTAGAGAGGCCACTGTACTAATCATTTCTTTAAGGAAACGCGAGTCACTCAAGCCATGATGGCTTTAGAACTCATTTTGCAATTATGTTTTACACGTGCTTTGATTATAATATCTATAACTAGTGAATCAACTAAAGAGAAAAATGAAAACTTCAGGTAAGAATTTGTGCTTACTTCTGCACTTGAATTATCCACATTCAGAAATATAGACAATGCCAAAAGAAGGGCAGGGAGAATGCCATATTTGGTTGGAATTATGGGACTAATAGCCATTGGGCCAATTCAGTATGAGCCAGAGACTTAAAATAAGCTATTTATAAGTGGAAAAAAAAAAAGTATGCTTGTATAATAAATAACCAAAGATAGAGGCATAGGACGGCGCCAACCTATAAATGTACATTAGCTTTTAGAAGTACAGTAGAACTTCAATATACATTTTTCTTCTCTTTTTCTGCTTATGGAACTGTTTTAGTACCAATTTAGAAAGTGATGTTAGCAAATAAAGTTTTCACATGTAACAGACGCCATATCTGAAGAAACTGAGATTCGCCTGATTATCTGGATGATAGTTACAAATCGAGTAGCAGCAGCCCACAACTTTTGCTAGGCTTTACTTTAAGCGACTCCTTGTTTGAAAACATATTTAAATAAGTTATATTTTCCTTAATTATAATTAAAGGAAAAAAAATGTTTTTTCGACATTAGGCACATGCTAATTCGAAAATAAATAGTTCACAAGTACAGATACTTATATGTTGTCATAATTGAAAGTTGAAACAGTGTGTATTGAAAACGAGAATGATAACAAGGCGACCAAATGAAAGAGTTGTAATATGGTAATCAAGCAACAGGCTACTGCAAAAGGAAATAGTTGTGGCACCACTTATTAAGGAACAATTCATATGGAATTTATACAGTAATGTAAATGATACTCCAGTCAAGGATCTGCATTCTGCCTCTGCAGTTGTGATCTTACCATAAGCGTCAGGTTTTTGGAATTATTTTTGGAACCCTGATTTATTCTCTTGTGTGGTATATTGTTTGTGCGAAGCCCGTAACCATACATGATCATTGACAAGTAATAGATGTGACGAGAAGAGTTATCGTCCTTAAAGAAATAAGTTTTAATTCAAAATTTCTAGTTTTGTATGAAATTCGAATTATGTAAAACAAAAGAGTTTTTGATTTAGTGATTATGATAAACTATTCTAATAAAGATGTAAAAACTTGATTTTTTTTTTTTATCAAATTATGGATGATTGTATAGGATTTAGAGTCCGTCTAATTTTATCTATGTTTAATCTAATCATATTCATGGGTTCTTGACAATCAATAAAATTATGATATATAATTTTATTTTTCAAGATAAATTAAATATATCATAACCACGACCCGAATCTATTTCCGATCCGAATCTATTTTCAATCCCGAATTCGAATGATTAGAATGCATTAAATTTTAAATTATCTATATGATTGCACATGTGATAAATGTTGATCCTAACTTTATTGCACATATGTTAATTTTGCCGCGTTTTAAACTTATTATGAGTTTCTCAACACTACATCAAGCAACTAATTATCTAATTGATAGTCAAACAATTAAATAATTGAATGGGAATGCAAAATAAATCAAGAAAAATAAGAATTATTAAACTATTAGTTTGAACTAAAATAAATAAATAATATGGTTCATCTTCATCAAATACAAATAATCTAGCTAAACATGTTTCTGATGAAAAAATAAAAAGAAGAGTGGAAAAGCATCACTAGGAATTTACAAATATAAGAAAGAGATGTCACGATCTAATTCTTGTTCTTGATTATCAACCCCATCTCCAACTTATGACGAATTTGCCCCGCGTTCTTGAATAATATTTTTTACATGGAAGTTATTTGAGAGGTGAGAGAGATATCCTTCAATGGGTGATCACGTTTTTTATTATATAAGGTGAAATTATGTCACAAATTATATCCAAATTGAATTCCAAAAGAATTTCAATCAAATAAGGAAAGTTGCATTGGAGCGCATTTAATAATATGTTTGCATAGTCGTCAATATTTTGATCGTAACTTTATCTCTCGATATTCGATTACATTGATTCAAAGTGAGTTGAAAAAGAATAACTCAATAGGCTATGGGGATGGTAACGAGACGAGTCGAGGTCGGAGCAACCTCTCCCTCCCCCGCCCAGCTGGGTAATTTCGTACCCACCCCGTTACCCATTTAAGGGAAGGCGGGGCAAGACTCGTTTACTGCTTCTTCTTTTTTATATAATTCATTTTATTCCCCACTTTCATTTTATAACCCTCGTTACTCGTACCTGCCCCGGGGCAAAGTCCCACGGCTCGTCTCCTACTCGAATACTCGATCAAGTGGGTATTCGAGGCGGCGCCCACAGATATCAGGTTTGACGGATTTTATCCCTAATGGGCTATCATTCTTCTAGAAATAAAATTTCTCCAATTCAAAGGTTTGCTATTCGAAAATGAATCTCAATCTTTAACTAAAAAACTGGAAAATACTTTGTGTGGTTAGAAATTGATTTGTGAAAATTATTTGATTATATTTCACTCATTTTTGACTTCTAATTACATTCAATTGACTCTTAACAGTCTTCAATTACCGTTTTATGGTCTGAATTAACTATTGGATATTTGCAATTTGATCCTGAACTTTGATTTTCTTTCGTATTCGTCTATTTTTGTTCCCTTGTTCTAATTCCACCAAAGTGCCTCAAATTTTACTGAATAAATAAAATTAATATCTAATTAAGTCTTAAGTCGTCAAAATTTATTACAAATAATCCCATTTAATGACAGAGATAATCTTATTATATCTAAGTACTCAAATATGACCTTCCAATATTTCTACCAAATCAAGATATCATAAAGCATAGAGAAGTTTTCCTACACTCTATCACAAAAATTTTGAACATCATGCAAACAAAACTAGCAAACAATATTTCTTATTGTTGCCAATCTAAAATTCATGTCACATCAGTTGAAGATTTTACTTGACTTCGTCAAAAGAGCTTTCTTATCAAAGAAATTAGATAGGTCGGCTAGGTATCTCAAATCAAGACCCCCATTTATACAAGTCAGAGTCAAACAATCGAAGACGTTATATCAAAAACATCATCCATGAAGTGCTCCAAATAAATAGCTCCATAGTGCAAACAAACCAATTAGGAAAATGATATGAGGCATAGAGCACACTTTAAGTCCTAGGTGTCATGATGACCCTGACACAGTCAAACCCATGAACCAATCAGATTTCTTCAAAAAGGATGATGAGACGTAGCTCTAGGTTAGAACACTATAATTTGATATGACTATGGGGGCAAACTTGAGTCCATTAGCCTATATAAAGGGACAATGGTGAATGGCAAAGTAAGAAATTATCTATGTAAAATTATTGAAATTCCAACAAATTCCAGCAATACAACACTTTTATTGTATTAAAATCTCTTTAGGTTACCCCACGGGGCACGACTCAACTGGCGGAACAATCAGAACATAACTCGCTTCCAGTGACAGTGTGGGGGTTCGAATCCTGATGGAAACCTGCGGCTAGATTTATTTGGCATGGAGCAATCACTTTGGAGGATGA
>CAIGRN010103219.1:0-12651 GCA_903798345.1 Fraxinus anomala | reverse complement strand
GTAATAATTGTTGAGTTTGAAGGTAGGTATATGTTGATGATTTCAATGTAGGTTTTCCAATTATTAAGGTCTGATTTGATCACATTATTTTCAAAATATATTTTTTTTAATTATACATTTTTTAATAAAATAATATATACGCAAATTCAAATTTTTTCTTATTTTTTAACCATACATTCTCCATCAACCACTGTTCAAAAATGCATTCTTTGTCAAATAATGATGCTCAAACAAGACCTAAATAAAGAACATCATCAAGATGCCGTGATTTGCTATCGAATTTGTTGACCCCAAAAAAATACTTCCAATGTAACCAACAAATCACAAGGTCGCTCACGTTCACACAAGTTTTTTTCCTGCACATTTGGACAAATCGTTAACCACACGTAGCCTCCTCTGATAGGGTAAAGTTGGTCGCGCGCACTCCAACGATCAAGTCAATTGTGAAAGTAAATATATGAGTGTATGAGAGTTTTAAACGTGATTCTCCAATATAAAAATAGGGTCGGCTTTGGGGAATAACAAATAAAACAGTGATATTGTAAAGTTATAGTTTGAGAGTCTAAACTTGCATTACCCTCAAAATGACACTAAGTGTGAACTTTATAACAAAAGATGATGAGTAAGAGTCGTTGGATGAAGAAACATGTGGCCCATCCGACCGATTGGAGCCTCTTGTCTTAGACATCAATAAATCATTTCTAGGTCATGTTGTATTCAATTCAGTCGAGGCCCTTTTCATAAGGGAGAGCCCCTTCGGAAGAGGCGGTCCTTGATAAAATTGAATTGAACTTGGTCGAGACCCTTAGCTTAAGGGAGAGCCCCTTTGAAGAAGAGGCATTCGTTGATAAGGCTGAATTAAACTTGACCGAGACCCTTAGTATAAGGGAGAGCCCTTTCGGGAAGAGACAACTTTCGATAAGGCTGAATTGAACTTGGCCAAAGCCATTAGCATAAGGGAGAGCCCCTTCGGGAAGAGGCCGCCTCTAATAAGGCTGAATTGAACTTGGTCGAGGCACTTTGCATAAGGGAGGTAGCTCTTCTGTGCAAGGACTTCGTCTATGTTATTTGATCCATCAATAGAATCGGTTAATCCATTGTGGCTCTCTATAGGATGCATCACGCTTGTCCTTGATGATATTATTTTACCTCCTTGCAAGTGGATAACTATTCATTGCAATGGCTTTCTCCATGGTGTTTGATACATCCATGGAAGGGGTTAATACTTTAAGGAAAGTTGTGGCTCTTCGTGGGATACATCACACTTGTCCTTGATGAGCCTAATTTACCTCCTTGCAAGGCATTCTTCCATGGTGTTTGATCTATCCATGAATTGGGTTAATTATCTCAAGCAAATTGTGCATCTTTGTGGGATACATCACACTTATCCTTGATGAGGTTATTTTACCTCCTTGTAAAAGCTTTCTCCATAGTGTTTGATCCATTAGTGGAAGGGGTTAATTCTCTTATACAACTTGTAGCTCTTTATGGGATGCATCACACTTGTCTTTGATGAGGTTATTTTACCTCATTGCAAGGGGATAGTTTTTCCTTGCAAGGGCTTCCTCCATAGTGTTTAATCCATCCATGGAAAGGATTAATTCTCTAAGGTAACAAGTTGTAGCTCTCTATGGGGTGCATTACATTTGCCTTTGATGAAGCTATTTTACTTCCTTGCAAGGGAATAGTTCTTCTTTGCAATGGCTTCTTCCATGGTGTTTGATCCATCCATGGAAGGGTTAATTGTGGCTTTCCGTAGGATGCATCACATTTGTCCTTGATTGGGCTATTTTACTCCCTTGCAAGGGGATAACTCTTCCTTGCAAGGGCTTCCTCCATAGTGTTTGATCTATCAATTGAAGGGTTTAATTCTCTAAGGCAAGTTGTGACTCTTTGTGGGATGCATCACACTTGTTTTTTATGAGACTATTTTACCTCTTTGCAAGGGGATAGCTCTTCCTAACAAGGGCTTCCTCCATGGTGTTTGATACATCCATGGTGTTGGAGGAGCTCATGCGTAAGCTAGATGAGGCCTCCACACTTAGAAAAATTATAGTTTTGAAAATGATTTCATGCTTCATGCATGAAGCCTCATAATTCTTCAAATATGACTCCTCCATTAAGGGTCCTTCATTCTTCATGGGTTATTCCCTTCATGGCCTTTTCGAAGTCTTTTCAAGGATTTTTTTTATTCATGACACCTTCAAAAATCACCCTTTTTGGGGGGGTCTTCATTTTATAGGGATGCGTTGATGCACATGCAAAACTAAAAATTACCTTCAATTCCCTCAATAATTTCATATTCGGGTCCCTTAACTTTTCATTTTCTACATTTTGATTCCCATATTTTAATTTTAATTTCGATTATGCCTTTGATATTGCATCCAAAGTCCTTCATCTTTTGACATTCCTACACTTTAGTCCTCAAGTTCACTTTTTGTTCGCTTTTAGCCATTTTCTTTTATTTTGCATTGTTATCCTTCAATTTGGGGATTTTTACTTATCAAATGTGGGAGACACTTATGCATAGGCTAGGAAAAGGCGTTGCATGGCGGATGCGCTGTTGAATAGGCCAATATAAGGCCTCCAAACTTGAAAAAATCATGATTGTAGAGTTTGAGAATTTCTTCAAGGATGAAGTCTCTGAAAATAGATGAAGCATCTGTGTAGAGGCGAAATCCCATGTTTTAGGGATGAGGCCTCTTAATTCTTCAAACTTATCTCCTTCTTCAAGGGTTCTCCTTTATAGTCTCTTCTTCGGAGACCTCCCATTTTTCAGGTATTATTCGATTAATGGCTCTTTTTCAGGGTCACCCCCTTTCAAGAATTCCTTCGCTTATGACCTTTTTTCTATAGGCATCCCCATTTACAGGGGTTATGCGTATTCCACTACATTTGGAAGAGTTATTGCATGACCTCTTTTTTAGAGACCTCTCTTAATTTTAGGTGTCCATCTTTATGACTAGCACTTATTGTGGGTGGATGTCTCTTTTATTTGAGTGGATTATGTCCTAAAAATACTCATTTGTCAAAGAGTGAATGCTCAAGATGTTGAGTTGAACTTTGAATCTTTTACGTTTGGGGCTTCCACTTGCTCTTTATTCAAGAACAAAATATTTTTTATCGAGGAAGCCTCTTCATTGCTTAAATTCATGGTGAGGAGACGCATCTTTTCTTCAAAGAGGGACTCTTCTAAATGGATTTTAGACTCAAAATACTCATTTTTTAAGAGTATCACGTGTCAATGAATTGCGTTGAACTTAGAATTTTCTTTACCTTCAGGGGTTTCCATTTGTTCTTTCTACAAGAACAAAACATTTTTCAAGGGGGAAGTCTAGGCACTCTTTGTATGCTTTTTCCACGAGATGTTCGTGGTTATGGTGTGGTTTTTCACAGACATCGCCATGTGTTGACCCCCAAAAAATGTACATCCAATGGGGCCAACAAATCTCAAGGTCTCTCACGTCCAAGCAAGTATTGTTCCTGTATACTAGGCACACTTTCAGGGGCGGACCAAGCACCTAGCCAGCCCCCGCGGCCGCCCGTGCTGGATCCGCTGGGAGCTTCAGCCTTCAGGTCACCTTCTGCCAATTGCCGGGAAGAAATGAAGAAGACGCCCGCTGCGCCTGCCAAGAATGAGTGGCCATTGGGCCTGGAATTTTTTTTTCCTTTCTAAATGTTTGGGCCTTTTAAAAAAAATAAAAAGGCCCAATCCATGGTTGTTGGTCCACCAGATGAATGGATATATGGGTTCATTAGCCACAAAACCTAATCCAATTTTGGAATTGAAAATCGACAGAGGATTGAGATGACCAGAAAAGTGAATGCTGCAGAGTGCGGACCTGCTATCTGTGACGACGCCAATCGACGAGACCGGTGGTGGACAATGGTGAACAGTGAGCGCCTTTGGCATTTTCCCTTTAGTTTTGTCGCCCATGACCAAATTTTGGGATTTCATAATTATTGATATTTGATACTACAATGGATATCATAATCCATGTTCTAAAACCACCAGAACCCATTTTAAGAACAATTTATAAGCTAATCTTGAGATGAATAGAGAAAATTGAAAGCCTGCAAACTATATATAGAAAACTAAAAGAAATTCTAAAGTTGTTGTTAGCATCATCAAATTGATATAAAATTTAATACATACCAGTTAATTAACTAATTTATTTGACTTCAAACATCTTAATATACCATTAATTCTAAGAAGCTAAGTGATAGACACTTTCATAATTGTCGGTGGTGAATGAACCGTTTTAGTTCGGTTTCAACTTTCAAGTTTCACTCTCTATTTTTCCTTCTTCTTCTTTTCCTTTTCTTTTTTAGTTTTTGTGAATTTGTGATTTATGAATTATGAGAAATGAGAATTTATATACTTTTTTACGTTTTAGTGCATTTACATAATTATTGAATTATATTTTCGACTATTACGATCATCGGTCAACGATCACCGGTCAACAGTCAACGTTCTTCGCCCTAGCTGAACTAAAATACTGGATTCGCCCCTGCACTCTTTGTATGTTTTTTCCACAAGATGTTCGTGGTTATAGAGTGGTTTTCCACAGACGACGCAATCTTTTGACCTCAAAAAATGTACCTCCAATGTGGCCAACGAATCTTAAGATCTCTCACGTCCATGCAAGTTTTGTTCTTGCACACTTGAACAAACCGTTAGTCACACATGACCTCATTTAGTAGGGTAGAGTTGGTCGTGCGCACTCTGATGGTCAAGTGAGTTGGAGAAGTAAATATATGAGTGTGAGAGAGCTTTAATTATGAGCCTCCAATATAAAAAATGGGTCGATTTTGGGAAATAAAAAATAGAACAATAATATGATAAAGTTATAGTTTAAGAGTCTAAACTTTCATTATCCTCAAAATAACACTAAGCATGGGCTTTTATAGTAGAAGAGAATGAGTAAGAGTCGTTTGATGAAGAGACACGTGGCATCATCCTAACTGTTGCGACCTCTTGTTATAGATATCAATCAATCATTCCTAAACCATACTGCATTCAATGTTATGACAACTTAGCAATATCAGGCCTTACATATAAGACTAGACTAGACTTGTTTGATTGAGTAAAGTTACTTACTCAGTGAGTCGTCACATCATCCACTTAATAGAAGATCTTGTATGGAGATCTTCTCTAAAACGCTTCTACCTATCTCATCTCATCCATGAGGGCTCAGCTCCCCGTAGGGGTCCAACCAAATTGCCACATGGGCATAATGACGTGGAGTGCAGGTTTAGGTTCACTTGTTGTGTAGCTGCCACTTGGCCTTGCCACTAGGAACCAGGTGTACATGAAATTTGGTATGATAAACTAATGGAAATTTTTCATTAGGATTCAAGGTTGATAGAGATGAAAGAAAATAATTTTGGGGGGGATTAATGAGTGAGGTTATGATAAATTTAAGATTTAGTCTCTATTTGGTGGAGATTAAAATTAGGCTCATGTTTAAAAATTTTGAATCAGATTTTTAGTAAATTTTAATGAAAATTGACGAAATATATAATTGAAAAGTTATGGATCTTATAAAATATGTAATTAAAATTAATTATTAATTTTGATTTATATTAAAACTTTAATTTTAATTCATGTCATACAAGAGCTTAATTACTATGATATTGGAAATAGATGATAGAGGAAAAATTAGATTCTACTTCCAATAATATTCAAAATATAAGAAAACATGAAAAATCAAAATTATTTTTTTAGATTGGCCTGATTATTAGTAACATAATTTAAAAACCATACACAACCTAATTTTCTCTTTCTTTTATAGCAAGGAAAAATAAGATTCTTCAGATAAAAACCATACACAACCTAGTTTTCTTTTTCTTTTATACAAAGGAAAAATATGATTCTTCAGATATCATTGAACGGATAGATTTACTTTTCACCTCACTTTCGATTCCTCTCTTTTGATGAATTGACATAGCTAAAATAAATCCCTTTCCTCCTCATTTTCTTTTACTCACATTTTCTTTTACCGCGCTTTTATTTGGAAAATTGCATTTTCTTTTTACCCACTTTTCCTCTTTACCACACCCTATTTTCGAATAAAAGATAAATAGGTCAAATCTTTTTCGAGTATTTCATTGAAGCAAATTGTGGTTGAATCATACTTGGTGTACAAGATTGATTGACAGCATTGTTAACAACAGGCCACGTGACATATCATCATTGTACAGTTTAAAAAATAACTTATCTTTTCAAGCAATAGTTTTTTGCTACCTACAACATTGTCAACCAACACTGTACAAATAGATTAATCCATTGTGATTGGACCGCATCCACATCAATGAAATCCAACATGGTACAACTACGAGTTGGACCTACGAACTAGCATTAACATTAGAAATTTTCTAACTTGTCGTCGTGTAATTGTTGTTGAGTTTGAAGGTAGGTATATGTTGATGATTTCAAAGTAGATTTTCCAATTATTAAATAAAGAACACCATCAAGATGTCGTGATTTACTATTGAATTTATCTTTAGGAGTTGAGTCGAATCTCCTTTGAGTTTAGGCTAGGAACCGGGTGTATAGGAAATTTGGCTCATGTTTGGTACAATTAAAATTTAGATTTTAATTTAAATTAAAGTCAACAACTAATTTTAATCACATTTTATGGGATCCACAACTTTCAACCACTCATTTAATTAATTTTTATCAAAATCTACTAAAAAATCTTATTTTAATATCCGGGTGATGAATTGATGGGATTTTTTCATTAGGATTTAATGTTGATAAAGATGAAAGACGTTAATTTAGGGAGGTATTAATGAGTGAGGCTATGATAAATTTAAGATTTAGTCTCTGTTTGGTTGAGAATTAAAATTAATTTTTTAGTAGATTTTGATAAAAGTTGATAAGATGTATAATTGAAAAGTTATGGATCCCACAAAATATTGATTAAAATTAATTGATAACTTTGATTTAAACTAAAATTTATATTTTAATCCTACCGAGCTTAATTACGATGATATGGGGAATAGTTGACTGAGAAAAATTTAGATTCTACTTCCAATAATATTGAAAATATAAGAAAACATGAAAAGAAAAAACCATAGTCTAAAAAACCATACACAACCTAATTTTCTCTTTCTTTTATACAAAAGAGAGAGATTAAAATTTTCAGATATCATTGAACGGATAGATTTACTTTTCACCTCACTTTCTATTCCTCTCTCTCTCTCTTTTGACGAATTGGCATAGCTAAAGTAAATCCCTTTCCTCCCATTTTCTTTTACTCAACTTTTCTTTTACCACGCTCTAATTTGGAAAATAGAGCATTTTCTTTCTATCCACTTTTTCGAATATAGAACGTGACGTAGAACCATAATAAGTTGAATAGGTTAAGTCCTTTTTTTTTTTTTTTTTTACAATGGTATAAAATTGAAGGTATCTTTTTTATCCCCAAAGCAAAACTATTGACCTTTAGTAAATATTTCGACTTGATCAGTAACACTATTTAACATTTTACAAGTAAATGTAATAATAATCGAGCACGACGTGGAAAAGGAATTCTTATATTTATACTATCACTAGCAACTTTGCAATGAGAGCAAAAGGAAATTGAGAAAAGAGATTTTATTTTTTTAGGGTCCATGTCACCGGGACTTGTTTCTTTTTTTCGCTTTTTGAGAAAGCTACTTTAATGAGTATTTCGAAATTAATTTCTCAAAAAAAAAAACTCACCTTCAAAGGAGTTTAGAAAAAATCACATTGAACTTTCTTTAAAAGCTCTTCTGACTTGAAAATACACTTTTATAAAACTAGTTAACGTTGAACTTGCGTTATTCTTTGTTATGAAATGTTTTATAAGTACTATAAAAATAATATTTAAATATGCATAAATGTTATTTAATTTAGAATTAATATCATGGAATATATAAGTGACGAGGAATATTAAATCGTTTATTTAATTTTCAATTAAATAAAATTAAATGTTAATTAGCATATATGGACGTGAAAAATGAAATGTACTTTTGAATGTGAAATTCTAATTAACTTATAATTATAATTAATAACAGTGAAATGCATAAAATAAAGATTGATATTAATTAAATGAATGTTAATGTTAATGAATTGAAAATTAATAATAGAAAATTCATACATTAATGAAATCACGTATGTAAAATAAATATGTCAAATATACATGTATATTGATGATAACTAAACTCTTAAATATATGAATGTGAATATTAATTAATTGAAAATTTACATTAATTAAAGCGTAAAAGTAAAATAAGTCTGTCAAATGTATATGTATATTGATAGTTACTAAATGATTAATTGAAAAACAAAAAGTAAAATATTATTGAAACAATTAAATTAAATATGGCTATGATTGTTCAAAAATTATTCTCATTTGATGTGATATTTAATATATTATAGATTAATCAAACGAATTCAAAACGTCCTATTGACTTCTCTAAAGTTATGGCAAATGGACACTTAGGAATGTACGAAAAAACAAAAAATATAAAAAAATCAACTACACATTCATTACAAAGTCCCTCTATTTCCATTATCCAAAGAAGCGTCAATTCAAAAACTAAAACGTCAACCAAAGTATGCGTTTTTCTTCTAGTGTCAATTATCGTTACACTTTGCCAAACCTCTACTCAAAACTCTAATTTCTGTTTTTGACTTGCAATTCTTTCTAAGAAAGCAACCACCCACCACACCACAAAGAAAATCCTTATCGACATAAGTCAAGAAAATGACACCCACCATTTTCATCTGTCTCCACTTCTAACTAATTGTTGGCAAGGAAAATGAGTGTTATTATGTACTTTGTTAAGAAATTCGTTAGAGATCGGCCTATAAGAAAACGGTGTTCAAGCTAAGGTTTAATTTAACGTTAAGAAATATAATTGCGTTCATAACTTCATTGTTTCTTTCATAACGACCTATTGAAATCGAAATGGCTACTGTCAATGATAAAAAATGACGTGACGCTTTTTGATTAACTTAAAAGAATGGAATAGAATAACTATGTTATATTGCTGAAAAATTACTAAAAATCTAGTTAAGTATTTGCTAGAATTTGTATATTATTACAAAGAAATTTTTCAATAAGGCCCTTCTTACTGAATATTCACTCCTTTATACAAATCACTAGGTTGGAGTATGCCGTCCTTGTCATGTTAAGGTACAATGTCCGACCTAGACCCTTGTGTCATAATCCGTTTTGGAGATATTTGATTGACTGAAGAATTTGATTGCGAGGGAGTCATTGTGATACCTAGACTGCAACTATCTTAGATCATCCCGATTTTTCTTTGATTGGTAACTCTGGGTGGAGGAATACATTTTTAGTCATATTATGATTATTTATTCAAATGACGTCGCACATCAGCCTACTTGTATGGATGGGATGAACTTGGGCCGACCTTCCTTGGTGCCTTGTTTGGCTTTCATAGAAAAAAAAATGTTTTTTTACCAATTTAGGTGAATTTCCAAGTAATTCGACGTAAATTTTCAGATCGAAACCAATAGCTATAATATTCTCACTAGCCAACTCCCGAATTCGTAAGCTGGAACCATCATTACAGAGACAAGATGAGAATGGACAAAAAGCTATTATTGCACTCCATCTTTTGACATACACAAACGTTATTGATTCTAAATACATAATTTAATAAATAAATGAATTATATAAAAAAGTTAATTAATTAACAAAAAGATGGCCGGAGTAATCTCAAACGACACTCCCGGCTAGATTTTCATTGATCAAACCAAGTCCAAACCACCATTGCCACCACCGGTGAAACTGTTTTCCGACGAGGATGTGGAGAGGGTGATCATGGCATTCAAATCAGAAACACTGTCCTGCAATGTCATTAGAAGATGTGATGTGCTAAAACTCATAGTTGGCTTTGTTCTTGGGACAATTGGAACTTCACCCTCTCCTACTAGCATTTGGACCACCCCCCTCATTGTAGGCCTAGCCATCTGATCAGGGTGGGTACATGCCAACCCAACCAACAACACCCGTGTCATGTCAGCCTCGTCAAAATCATTACCCAGCCGTTGATCGGCCGCCACCAACAGCCGCTTTTCTCTATGCAAACTCCACACCCATTCCACCAAATTACTACTCACACCAACTTTCTCAACACCAGCATCCTCTTTTTCAATTGGCCTTCGCCCACTCGCCACCTCTAGCACCACCGCGCCATAGCTGAAAACGTCGGTTTTCTCAGTCGCCCTTCCGGTTAACAAATACTCGGGCGCTAAGTAGCCCATTGTTCCAGCAGCCACCGTTGCATCAGGGGATTTGTCATGCTCAGTTTGCCTTGCCAATCCGAAATCACCTAATCTTGCATTGAACCCTTCATCCAACATAATGTTACTAGTCTTAATATCTCTATGAATCACTTGATTTTCACATTCTTGATGCAAATAAGCCAAGGCGGATGCCACCCCGAGCAAAATTTTCCTCCGATGAGGCCACGGCAAGATCATCCTCGACTCGAATAATGCCTTATCAAGACTTCCATTAGGCATCAAATCATAAACTAACAAAATTTCGCCTTTCTCATGGCACCAACCTTGTAGCCTAACAAGATTTCTATGCCTAAGAGATCCAATTATGGACAATTCGGATAAAAACTCCGTCTTCCCCTGCCCGTTATGACTACACCTCTTCACCGCCACTATATCACCGGTGGCCGGCAATATCCCCTTATAAACTGTCCCAAATGCACCATGCCCGATAATTTGGGTTGAATCGAACCCTTTTGTGGCAAATTTTAGCTCCTTGTAGCTAAATTCTTTGGGCATTTTTATCACATCGGAAGCCAAAGTATCAGATTTTTTCACCCGCTTGAATTTTTTGTTGTATGCCCAAATTACTATCAAAGTGCAAAATGCCAGGAAAAATGCGCCGGCGGTTACCACCCCAACAACAGCCCCGGGACCTTCTTTGCACAACTGCGAGTGACACTTCCCGCTAGTTTTGCTCTCATACGACGTCGAATTATTAGCAGCAGGTGCTAAAGCAGGTGGCGGCGGATTCGCTGTGTTCGCCGACGGGTTTATTAGAGTAAAGGTTGGCGGCGGAGGTGGTGTCTCCGGCGCCACCACCGAATTGGAATTGGGATTTTCTTCGAAGGACGAACTGAAACTCCACCATTCAATGCTGTGAATCTCTGTGCTACCCTGAGTAGATCCGGAGAACCCAACAAACATGAAATCGTTACCAACGTACTCGTTGAGATCAAGAGGGGCTGAGATAATGGGCTCTTTGGGCTTCAGATTAGAGTACGATACATATACTTTGATTACCCGAGTAGACCCGGAGTAGTCGACCCACGAGTTGACCAGGTCACCGCTCTTGAGATCGACGCCGATGGTCTCTAAATCACCCACCGGGTTTGAAACCATTGAGTTCAGATCCAACCCCACGTGATTCCCGTTAATATCCTTGAATTCAACGTCCATTAAGGTATCAAACTCCACCGCCACGACGCCGTTTCGGACCCCCTTCGAGTCCATGACACCCAAAAACCCACCGGCGTCGCCCACCGTCTGGTCGTCCTGCGAAATCACAAAAGCCAAACCGCCGCCAATGGAGGACGGATTCAAATTCATCACTGAGAATGAGAAGAATGTAGAGAAGCTCGCCAGATTCTCTGTCCCTGGCTGCCGGAACCCGATGGGTTTGGAGTAAAGAATCCTGCCAGCGCCGGAATTCGGAACGGACAGATCACGCGTAAGCCGCACACTCCCATTGTTCCAGTGCGCGTCTCCGAGTATCTTCAAGCTCGTCAGTGTTAGCGTTCCAAAATCAAATTCAGTCGCAGAGGAAACGCCACCAGTGAAAATCAAAAACAGAAAAGCATTCACCAAAATTCTTGAGAAAAACCTGCCGGAAAATGACATCATTGCTTATCATACAGAACAAACCATCAGAGAAAAATCAACTCTTTTTGTATCTAATGCATAACTAACCAAAAGAATTGCAAAACAAATACAGAGAAAGAGAAGAAATGGGAGAGAGCAAAATAGTGTTAAGAGAAGAAATCCAGGGAATTAAGAAGCAATATAAAGAAACATACGAAAATGAATTATGCCAAGTGTAATTTTCTGACGTCTTGTCTTACAATGTGTGTGGAGATTGTGTTGAACGTAGAAGATAGTTTTTTATTTTTAAATTGTTCAATTATATGTTTACGTTTGTGTTGCAGCGTCAAAATTAATATAAAATAAAATATACATGTAATATGATTGTACAAAATTAACAGAGAAATAAGAAAATATGTGCCCGACACGTGTTAATTTTAACGGTAATAATTTTTCGGCGTCATAAAGATTTCTAGATTTTCATGGGAAACCATGAATTCGTGTGTTCCGACGTATGCAGTTTGTTTTTTAAGAGTTAGATTTTCATTGATGAAACCCTAACTTTAAGACATTGATGTAATAATATTATTTTCATTTTCTGTGTCAAGAAACTTTCTTGAGGTTTTATTTACCATAATTATGCACTCTTAAATAATTTAATAAGATAACTTTCCAAAAGTGTGATTAATTAATTTTCTTGATTATTATGGATGTTTGAATTAATTTAATGAAGAATTATATTACTAACAAACAGATTCTAATTATAATTTAAGACAAACATGTTC